>VXBZ01000837.1:200213-231416 GCA_013399135.1 Heliornis fulica
GGCTAGGGGCCGCTCTTCGCCGGAGGCTCCCGAGGCGGGGCGGCTGACCCTGGGGGCCGGTTACGAAAGCGCAGAGTCTGGCTCGCCCGTGCTNCTCGGCTCCCTGTGGGGCTGGCAGGGCGGCAGCCGCCGAAATGGCACGTCCCTGCATTGGGGCAGACGGCTCACGCCCCCGGCTCCCTGTGCCGCCTGCCGCCGCCTCAACAAGTCCCTGCTCCCCGCCCGGGAGCGCTCGGTCTGCCCGGCCGGCTCCAGCCCGCTGCCAACGCGAGCATAAGGTCTGCTCCGTACGAGCGCAGCGCAGCTCGAGGGCCGTGTGCCCGGGAAACCTGGTCTTCCCGGGTCGGAGTGAGCCTGAACGGCAGCACGGGCACGGCGAAAGCTCTGGGCCACGACGTGACTGGAAACTCATACTGGAGGTCGTTTGGGTACTTGTGTTGTCCCAACCAGCCTTTCTCTCCGTTAACTACACACAAGTAACAACTCTGAGCTAAAAGCAGCACCACGTTTTCTTGCTTTACCTGTACCCTGCTATTTCACGGGAAATAAGTCACAGGAGATCTGTGCTAGCTTAGTAAGATTAATCCAAACGGCTCTGTCTTCAAGGTTTCCTATGTAAACTAGGAAATTCATTACAAATTTGCATTATCCATTGTATCATGCAGCTCAATGTGAAGTTTTGAAGTAACCCTAGGAAGGGGCCCTGAAAGCAGGGGCAAAGCATCTTTCACCCACCAAAAAGGCGTCTCACACTGAAAGACGCTGAGCAGAGTCAGAATGGAGTTAATCAGCAGAGAGGATAAAGCACTCACAACACTACTTCTAGCCTGGTTTCCTAGAGAAATCCCTTGCAGATGCCTACACTGTGTTCATGTAGATGGACGTGCTTCCTGAATAAATCATAATATTATTTCACACACTTTTAAAAGAAATAGGGAAGATTGTGTTGATGCACCTACTGAAGAAAAGACTAGTTGAGGGGGATCCTTGTCAGTGACTGAAGAGACATAGGCTGCAAAGCCAGGGGAAAGTAACTTGGGGTAGTTTCCCTTCTGGCAGAAGAATTTTGGGTAGTCAGCCTGCCACTGAGAGCTAGAACCAGCAATCTGCTTTACACAGACCTTTCTGAATAATTCCCCATCTCCAAGTTTCACAGGAGCCAGGAAATAATTGCTTTAATGTATCCAAAAGCAATGTAACCCACAGATAATGTTTTCCATTCTAGAACTGCTTGAAAGAATGCGACTGAAGTCTCGCTACAGCTATTCATCAGCCAGTCCCAGATGGGCCTCTCATGCATGAGATTCCCACTGAAGACTAATTCCCTCCTTGACACCAAAGGGAACAGGTTCTCTCCCTCACACAATTAATGCACCGTCAGATGATACATTCTGGGGAGCTGAGGGATGAGAGAAGACCAAACTTATAGAGGAAAATCGCGGCTCGGAAGAACAGCGGGAACTTTTATACTAAGCACATAGAGAATTACACTTCAAGTTACACTGAACAGAGTTTCATTTCTTAAATAAATGGAGTGATAATATACAGTGGTTAGTATTGCTTTCAAATGTAGGTCTGGGATCTTTTTCAGGTTTTATCA
Organism: Heliornis fulica; assembly: GCA_013399135.1. Taxonomy (NCBI): domain Eukaryota; kingdom Metazoa; phylum Chordata; class Aves; order Gruiformes; family Heliornithidae; genus Heliornis; species Heliornis fulica. Next base: position 201,814 of record VXBZ01000837.1, read on the forward strand.
AGAAAAAAATCTCAAAGCTTAATTTTGCAGACCTCTGCAGCCTCATCTTAGGTGGGCTCTCATACAAACAGAATTGTGAACATTCAAATAGTTCCCTCCTCACACATTAGGATTATTATTTGCAACTTTATCTGGAAAGAACAGAATTATTTTAATTTGGGAATACAATTACGCATTTATAGTTTCATTCTAATTAATACGAATATTTCTGTTAGAAATAAATAACAATCTTGCAAGTAGTGTGTTTGTAAAACTATTGACTAACTACAGTTAATCTTCTCTTTAGACCAACCATTTAGGATTGAGCTCCATAAAATACATCTCAGTCCACATTTGCCTTTTTGTGGCTCTTAACATCATAAAATCTGGAGGACTTATTTATTGCAGATACTTGATTGTATAAGGTCCAGAAAAACCTGCTTATCTTTTCCAGAGTGAGAAAAAGGTTCACAAATAACAAAGCATTATGATTACTATGTACAGCATATTGCCATTTTGACCATAAAGCATTTCCATGTCAGACATGCAAATATTCAAGGCCAGATGACTTAAAAAATGGTACCCATGCTTTTGATGAACTGATTTGCATTATTTCATCTGATTCCCTCTTTTATCATATGTAGATGACACATACATTCACATGGTTTTTAACACTGTCACATGCAGATACTTAGTGCAACTACATAGATTCCAGATGCTACAGAATAGTGCTGCATCCTATTCAAGAATGTGCCCAACAAAAATTTTTGAGTTTGCGCTCAAACTAACAGAAAATAATGCACGTTATGCCATATAGTAGGCAGCTCCATACAGGGCTCAAGTCTAAAGCTTAAGTACATTTCAAAGAACGTGAATGTTTTAGGTTTTAGTTTTACCTTTCTGTTTTGGGGTACTTTTGGGTTTACTTTTTAAACAGTGTATATGTGCTTTTAGTTCTTTTGTGCTTATACAGCACTACTTATAACGTCTAGAGCTATCGTACATCACAGGTAATTCTACCCTAGTACCGAGTCATGAAGAGCTGACATGTTTCAAACATAGGCTTCTAAATGAAATGTGACTTTTAATCAAGTTTCAACAGCTTCTAAGAACAGAGAACATAAGAAAGGCCATGATGCTCAGACCAAAGGTCTACCTAGCCCAGCAGTCTCACTCCAAACAACCACCCACTACATCAACTCTTCTCAGTTTAATCTCTCCTATCTTCTCAATGTCATGACTATTCAGTGGGATTCTGTAGAGCAGAGATGAGTTTGGCCCTGTGCCGGTTCCTGATATTGCACTGTTTCCAGAGTAAGAGAAAACCATCAGTAGCCAGTCGGGTATGCTCAGGGAAGAATGTAAGAACCAAGCATGAACAAAGGCATCATATATCTGGCATATCCCCCCTTCTGCCAATTAGAAATTTAAGAACTTCTCCAGGAAGAACCTGCATTTGATTATTATCTTAATAGCTGTTGAGGACTTAGTCTGTAATTTCTTCAGTTCATATTGAACTGTTTTAACTACTCAGCAGTTGTAGAATAGTAGAGTAAAAGTGTCAGCAAGCAACGCAACTTTTTCATAGTGTTAATGGGGCAAACATATTCCAAGAGTACAACACTTGGAAAGTCAGTAAAGGAGATCCAAGTCTTGAGAAGTTAGACTTGGATTTGTCCTCCATCAAATACTGCTACTGAAGGTTCTAGAGCCCAAACTTGGCTTGTGATAAAATCTGAGATTTTAGTCATTTTACATTTCCTATGTCACCTTATATCTAGTTATAAAATTAAGGTTTTATAATATGGAACATACTTTGATTAGCCCAGGCTTTCATCGTTAGTTTGTTATTATATGCAAGCTTTTGCCTCTTGACTGCTGATTCTGAAGCAGAATGGTTTGAGCTCAGTCTCTCTCTGCATTTGCCTTACTAGGTCCTGGGGTCTTCTACACAGCTTTTTATTTTCTTGAACTTGTAGGCATTTAGTGTCTTTGACTCAAGTACCCTCTGTTACATTTACTGGAAAGACAAACAAAACAGATGCAATACCAAAACTGGTATTGCAACCACATAAACATAGCATCCATAAAGAAAAAAAAAGAATAAAAGCCATTATAGAAGATACATCACATAAAATTGTTCTGATTTAAGACAATGGATATGAAGCTATTGGCTCCAGAGGAGGACTGAAATCTAGCCTGTCTAGTGTCCCTTCGGTAATATATCCAGCACAAACATCACAGCCTGTCAAAATAATTCATCTTACAACTGGAAATTTTTCATTAAGTTCCACAAGAAAAATTGTTATTTCAAAGTAGAGATTTTTTTTCTAACATTGTTTTCTATTAATCCTCTGGTTTTCAAACTGCAGAAAAAATTCAAATTAGTTGTATAACTCAAGGCAATTCCGAAGTTTACATTCATAGCTGATGGTGATTGAAGTGATGGTTATTAGAGACCTGAGCAGCTGCATTGCCATCAGGGTCCTGGCTCAGAACTGATAATGGAGGGGTTGCTGAGCCCAAGCTGAAGTTCAGAACATACTTTTATCTCTGGGAGGCAAGAATTATGGTACAGTTTGCAATTTTATTTTTTTTTCAATGTCAGACTCGGTTTAAGATTTTTGAAAGGCTACTGTTGCATACATGTTTGAATGCCGCCTTCTACTTCAAACCTTTAAATATTACAATCTCTGTTCTTCTTAATCTTAAGGAAAATATTTTAGCAGCACAAACATAAGACTTGTAGCAGAATCTTGTTCTCCTGAACTGCCTCAAAGTTTTAGGTTTCTCTTCAGCGGCACTATGATTTTCTCTCTGGGCTTTCAATTCTGCCAATAACTGAGTAGTCTTGTGTAGGTCAGTTTAATTTTATCTCAGTTGCCTCCCCTGTAAAATGAGAGTAGACAATAACCTCTCTTAAAGGGTTGCCAAGAGGAACTAAACTAGATCTTCAAATGAAACACATAGTTAAAAAAACCACTTTAAAATAATTTAGCATTTATAACTAGAAAGGGTAATGTTCTGTATGCCTATATGACTATTTTAATTTTCTATTATAGGAATAGGGAAAAAAGGTATATAATTTATACAAGTTATCACTATGAATATACTACCTTCATTTAAGAAAGCTAATAATGTTCATCTAAAAATACCTCATTATTACTATTTCATACACCAATATTTAAAGAGACTTCTTTAAACAGAATTTCAAATTTTGCAATTAATACATTTTAAAAATACTACCTGTAGAAGAATTATTAGTATGTATACAAAACACGTGTCCTAACAGCTGTACAATACCTAAAAAGCATCTTAAGATTCAATTAACTGTGAAAACAAGGATTTTTCTAAATAATTTTTTCTTTTTTTCTCTGATCACATTTTAATTGTTATTAATTTCAATAGGAAACAGTTTCTATGGTTACACCTTCTATCTGATATTATAAAACTCTGTAAAATATACTTAGCAACTCAGTATCATTGTAGCCTGTAAACTCTCCTTAAATCAAATAATAAAAGAGGAATTATTACAATATCAGGTAACTGAGACCTGCTGGCTGGGGGGAGGTCTTGTTTGTCTGGTACTTTAGGTTTTATGCTCTAGCTGTATATTTGTATATCGCATTTATGCAATATACAAATCTCTCCACACCAGCAGAGAAATCGCACATAAGAACAGAAGTTTCACACAGAGGATGGAATGATGATGCCTCTGACCTGAAGTCATCCTTTAGAAAGGTTAGCAATGAAGTATCAGTGTCTCAGATCTAGGAAAAAAACCAAACCAAAACAATTTGTTGAGCATGATGTAAAACCAAATTAAAACTAGGACAGAAAGCTTTTGGGGGAATAGATGCATGGTAAATAAAAGTGGCTGCTGCCACTGTCACCCTGCAGGGCCTTACAAGATATCATAGAATGTGTCAATGTGATTTATTTTTATGAATTACTCCTGGGGGCATTATGTATGTATTCTGTGAAGATTAAAAGTAGTCGTTTCGTTAGTAATACTACATTAAGAAACACTATGTTACAGTTTAATTTTATAAAATAAAAGGTCCTCCTCATTGAAGATAAATCAGTACAATACAAATCCCATCACAGAACAATTCACAAGGCTGAATATATGTTTAAACCCAATTAAGTTAAAAATCAAAGAGGTGAAGCAATGAGCAAAAATATTTTCTGATTTTGAATATACGTTCATATACAATATACATATAGTCTGTCAGTTGTCTGTAGAGGCACCGGTTTCAGCAAAATCTGTAATCTCAACCCATAATAAGCAAGACTGTGACTATCTCAAAAACATTTCCAGTGGGAAATAATTTCTAATAATCCATACTGAAGGTCACACTAGATCTGATACAGAATTCCTAATTGTATACCTCTCCATAACAATTAATCACAACAGAATACAGTATGTTTCTGTGCAGCACAGTACAGCAGCTTCAAGTAGCCCACAGCCTATGTGTTTTGGCATCAGGAAGCATTTTACAAATGGCCTCTAGAGCCTGCGCTGGTTCTGACTGTGTCTGTGAAGTTTCCAGTGGAGTACATGTATTTCTAACAGTTGCTGCTTTTGATTTAGACAGTACTCCCTACATACTTTTAGCCACTGCTCTTCAGGAAAACTATTACTGCATGCAAGAAGACTGTCAGAATTCTCCTTTGCTACAACCTTGTAGGACTGGCCTTGGCTGTTGACTATGGCTGATATCCACAGTGAAGGGCTCAACTCCAAACTATGCTCACTTTGGCAGACATGACCTGAATACGTTTAAAGCTTTAGGCAATACAGAAGGTTTCACTCCTGTACATGACAGAACATGAAAAAAATCCATGTTTCCACTTTATACATAAAGTGGATGTTTTCATCGAAATAAAAAACCTCATAAATTTTGAAGATCATTAGTTCATTTAGTTTTCTGAATATGTAGATGACTACTAATATCTTTTGATACTCTTATACTCCCTTTTTTCCCCCTCCCTGTCTCATATTATACTGTGATTAGGGCAGACTCTTGTTTTTTAGAATTGTTTTGTCTTCATCATTAAATGAAAATTGTTGTGGCAGATCACTTATACATGAGAATGCAACTCTATTTGTACATTAGTTATATATATAAAAATGTTAGCTATAGCACAAGTTACTTGAAAAATCAAACTATAGAAGTTATTAACATAATTATTTATTACATAAAAAATGGTTTTAACAGGTGTCCCAAGTACTTACTTGAATATAAGGTATACTTAATGTGGCTTTAGTTCTAATTAAATGAGCTTACTGAAAACATGCTAGTTTACTAAAGAAAGCCAACAGAAGTTAAGAAAATTAATTTTGTCACATTCTGGAGATCATTAGAAGGCAATTTATCACTCATGAAGGGACTTCAAAAGCTTGTGAGTATTTAAGGCACCATGCATCTAAAAGGAAACTAAGTTCAAAAATGACTCACCAAACATGACAGGAAAAGGATACTAGTGCTGGGTATCTTAGAAAACAGTGATTGATGTTTAAAGGCTGTTCCAGAATACAAGGAAACTGGGGAATGGAAAGCACATGTAAACACTCTCATGGATTATATACATTTATAATATGTCTAACATCAAAAAGACACCAGCCTAGAAACCATATCAAAACCCCTACATGTTCTGCATCAGGCCTCCAGTGCAGCAATAAGCATTCTCAGCAATTGCTCTGAGTAGCCTCACCTGAGGTCACTCCACACCTTTGACCATTTAAGCTCAGGCTGGGGTGCTTAGCTCTTTCTTGTGCCTTGTCCTGTGTGCTTCTGGTTGCTAACTCTTTTCCTGAAGTGCTGTAATACATCTACAGTGTGGATCTTAGAGCCTGTCTTGTTTGATTATCACTGGACCACTGGTATGATTTGTTTCCATCCTGCTCTGAATGTCTGCCTGTGGTGCTGTGAGGCCACATCCTGATGGTGAGATTGTTTGTTTAGTCTATACTGTGGCCACCACACCTTGCCAGATGGACTTCCCTTAGGGAGTAACCTCCTCTTGCTGTTGCTCCCTGGTGTTGTGCTTAAAATGTATTCTTAGAGAGACACAGAGAAAACAATTCTTGTGGTGTTAAAAATGTGGGAAGCTAGTAATTAAGTATCTGAAGTATTCACTTATGATGGAAAGGTAGACTGTGTCTAGATTGACGGGCCCTTTCTGGGCTTGTAGTTTGTGCACAGTTCCTCAGGAACTTGAGTAGTTTTGGAATCTATACAGACCCGTGCCAAAGCATACAGTACATGATAGTATGCAAGTAGCCACATTCATAATAAATGGTGAGATATGATTTTAATATGAGATAACTGTTATAGCAAGTGTGTATTTTCTAATGTATTAGAATATAAGTAATGGGGGAATTACTGGAAAACAGTAACTGCAAGCAGTGTGTTTTATGAATGGGGTCTATCTTGGCTGTTAACTAAGTCATGACTGTTACAGTCCCAATTTTATAAAACATTAAGTGCTCTGTACTATGTTTCAGCGATTAAACAGGATGGCAGCTTACCTTGTCCAGCCACTGCTCAATTTCATTTTCAAAACATGTTTTGAAAAGGTAAGTACTAATAAAAATTTTTGCATCCATACAAGGATAGACTTATGGAATCACTTATCTGTGAAGTGTTGGGAATGAGTCATCATTTTAGCAGGTGCTATTTTTCTATAGTCTATTAAATGCAAGAGCCTCTAAGGCTTATTAAGTCTGCCAGCAGTGTTTGGTGTGTTTCACATAGCTTGAAGTTTAATTTAAAATGAGCTTGCTTGCTGCAGTTAACAGGAGAAAATAATTCTTTCTCTGCCTCAACTCTGCTGTAAGCAGCAATGGTGTCAGCATTCAGCTATGCCACAAACATTAGTGGTGCCCATTTGCAGCTATGCCTTGAGCAACTGTGGAGTTTCTTTGCCATGACACCTTTATACCTAATGCAAGATTGCTGATTGACAATGCTACATAGTTGGCCCTTCTCTAGCGGTCTTGATCTTGGTCCCTAATTTACTGTGCATTAAAGCAACTGCATTCTCTTCTCCAGGCTAAAAGCTTTAAATGTCTACCTGGATTTGCAGCCTATTCCAGGTGTGTTTGCTTTGCATTAGGCAAGTGAGTGCTGCATCTCACATATGCATGGTTATGTATACAGTTAGTCACTGAAGTGTTACTGGGGGGAAAAAAAAACCCTGGAGCAGCTAACACAGACATGAAAATGAGTAATCTGTGCTGTGTTTCAGTTACTTTAGTCCAGGAGGCTCTGTGAGGCTGTGTGTCATTAAGATCCTACTGTATAATTACAACTCTTTCATCTACAGAATAGCCTAAATAAGGAGTACAATAACACAATGAGCCTCTAATTTATAAAAGTAGTGATAATACTGTAAGATATTGCTTTAGTTTTGACACTTGTGCTCTGAAGTATACGTGGGGTTTCTAAAAGTGGTGACACAGCCACTGCTTCTTCAGGGCTAATATGAAGGTACACGCTACCCAGATCACACTGAAAAATTGTGCGAGTTTGTGAATTTTATTTACAACTGAAAACCAACTACAGCCTTTTCCTGTACCCTTCTGCAGCCCTCCCCAGTTGTGATTCATGAGAAGGGAAATAAGTTGTGCTTTCTGGATGTGTCATGTATTTGTCTAAGCCATAAAAATACTATGGAAGGAGAGGCCCAAGGCTAAAACAGCAGGTGTTTCTCGAGCTAGAATAGAAATCAATTGGCAGCACTGCATGGGGGAAGCTTCTACAGTATCTTTCTGAACTCTGATTTAAGCAAATGTTGGCTATCCTTATTTTTATGAAGTTAAGATTATTCCCCTCCCCATCATTTAAAACTTCATTTTTCATCAGGCTTTTACATTTAACACGTTGGGCTTCCTGACAGAAAAATCTGGAAATTTCTTGGATACAAGCATGAGTTAATACAAAACTGCAGCTCTCTTGTAAGTATTTTGAGCAGTGGCTTTGATTGCCAAGTCTGTCAGGTTTTTTTAATTCATTACATTTCAGTATGAGAACTATGGGTGGTATTGGGTGTCTAAGTTTTGCATCATTTAAACCTACCAGCTGTTTAATTTACCTTTGCATAATAAAACCTTTGAATAAAAAGGGAAATTCTCAATAGGCCCAGTCTGAGCAAGATCACAAGTTGCCACTTAAGCTTTGTTACACAGTTCTTCATAGTGTCTCACTGAGTATAGGCAATAATTTCAAAGGGACAGATTCTCTAGGTTTATAAATGTATTGTGTTCCTCAGTCAGTAAGGAAAGACCAGAAACATGGCTGACAAGAAGTATAAAATGAGCAAAACTGCATACAACAGCTCACCACGACCAACTGCTGATCTTAAAGGGGAAAGACTACAGCACCCCAGGGTAGGGTGGTGAGGTGACCCCAGCACTCAGGATCACTGCTAAGAAGGAAGGAATAGAGCATTCCCCAGGTTGCTGACATCTGTTATATCCATAACTACATCCACAAATAAATTGTAGCACTCTAATTCATGTGGTCTGCCTGCTTAGCAGAAATGTGTGACAGCAAAGGATAACGTATGCATTTTAACAAGATTTCTTTAAGTTCTTGCACTAAGAAGTGCCTCTGTCCTAAACACGAGGAATGTTACTGTCCAGGCTGATTGCTGTCTTTCATGCCACTCTTTCATCACTTGTTTTCTATAGGTACTGCTAATCACTGCTCAGGATGGTCAGCATGAAGAATCTTCCTGTAATTATGGCTGAATGTTTACCCCATTATTTCTTACCCATGTTTGTCATTTTGCAGGTAACTATATATATATATATATAATTTTTTTTTAGGCAGAGCATGGCCAAACTAATGTCTTGGTGGTGCTCAGTGACAGGACAAGAGGCAATGGAAACCCTTACTGGGAGGGTGACTGAATGCTGAAATAGGTTGTTGAGAGTGATTGTGGAGTGTCCATTCTTGGAGACATGGCCCTGGGCAACCTGCTCTAGCTTACCATGCTTGAGCAGCGATGTTGGATTATATACAATTCAGATGTCTTTCAATCTCAACTATTCTGTGATAGATTACATTCTTTAATGCAGCTATCATGATTAATGCCTTTTACTTTGAGACTGGATATCTGTAACTGATTCAACAGGACAAGGCCTCATGATCACCAAGAGTACAGAGCTGTTAAGATATTCACATGGGATACCTAAGATCAAACAAGTTCCATTAGTGTTTCATGTCTGTCCTGATTTGGGTGTGCTTGAGGAGAAATTAGAGTTGGGCTGACAACAGGTTACCATCCTGGAATTGCCCTAAATGAGACCACTGCTCTCCCTCTGTTCTGCACAGTGCTGTAGGGATAGCTGAGCTACCTGCCTTGCTGCTGGCAAAACTGCCAGCATCTCTCCCCACTGGCACATCTTCCTCTCTGGTCCTGAATAGGATAGTGTTGTGAACTCAAGCTGCAGGAGTTTCACAGCAGAGAGGTGCTGCTGAGAAGATTCTCTTTGGAATTATCAGGGAGCTTTTACTCTTTCAAATGTTCTGAGGATAAGCACTATCTGCTGCTTGCTGCACAGGGTTTGTAGGCATTACTGGCTTACAAAAGGGCAATTTCAAACAATGAAATCACAAGTGTTCTGGTTGGAATTGTGCTATGATTCTACATCTTCATGCGCTGCAAATACGTATGAGTTAAAAATTTAACTGTAAGTCTTCCTTACACTCTGTTTTCTCCCCATAATTGTTAAAGATTAAGTGTCATTCAGATGTGTTGGAGTATTTACGCCCTTTTCAAAAGCTATACATACAGAAACATTTGGCTTTCCTTCAAATGGAACAGTATAAAAAGAATAAAGAATTGTTGAGCACAAGGTTTGGAAACAGTTGCACTTTAAAATGATTTGATACTTTAAAATGACTACAGGACTAAGTTTATACTTGTGAAAACAGAACAACAGGTACAGACAGCAGAGATGCCATGGAAATCAGGTTTATACTGTGACTAGCTGGATTCATGAAATGTGATTAGAATGCTAGCAACAAAACTTGCACTGATCATGGAGCTAAACAGTGGAACAGAGAGGCCCCAGCTGTATCGGCTTGGAGGATTGCACTTGTTTAACAAATATCCTGCAAATAAGATGGCTCACTTTAAAAAGTAGATGCACAAATCTTGATTTTTGATGTAACGCTTCCAAATGTGAGCAGAATGTAGTTTTCTAACTTTTAAATGTTTTTCAAATTTCTTTCAGTGGATAGAGGTTCGGGGAGGGGGGAGCGGGGCAAACAACCAGCTCACCTAAAACTGTTTTTCAGCAAATAACTGATCAGTAATTTTTCATGTTATTTCTATGTCATTAGAACCAAGTGTATTTAGTACCTATTTCAAATGTAGAGCCTGAATAAAGCCTATTTAGATAGCCCTATCCCTATGAAGTTACATGAGGCGTTAATACCAGCACACCTTTCTCTATACCACCAGAAAAATGATCCCCTTTCTTATCTTTTCAGTGTAGCAAGCTCTGTTTCTTTTACAAGCTGTTCTCACTGCTATTCCCCTTCACAAGTCTTGACAGCTGACTCAAGTTGATGGCCACACTTCCACTGACTACTGTAATGTAACTGCAAAGCCTGTTTCATACTGTAAGACCAGTGCTATCTGCAACTCCTCATTTCTGAATTTGCTCCTAATATGTACATAATTTTATTATGTATATGTTATTGTGGAAATGACACACATGTAAGGGGGGGAAGCTTTTTCTTTTTTGCTCTTTTGCTGGAATAGTAAAATCTTTAGGAGATAAAGCACAGCATAGCTAAAACAGGTAACAGAATTATGATTTAAAACTAAACCTTTCTAGTAAAAAAAAAAAAAGAGGCAAACAGAGTTGAAGATGCTAATCTAACAGTAGAAATTCCTTAAGGAAGTATGATGGTGTTGAATGTGTGACACGGGACAGTTTCTGACTTAGGAAAGAATGGCTGTGTTACTTAAAAACACACAAGGTATGGGCCCAGAGCAGAGATTATTTGCAATAGTAATTGTTTTGCAGACAATAGGAAGTTGGGTTTTGACTGGCCATCTGGTCTGCACTCTATAGCTACAGCTGTGTTAGCTAGCTCAGAGGAGGAGCTGCAGCTGTGTAATGAATACATACAGCGTAGGAGGGTGTGATATTTATGGCAAAGATAAGAATTGATGAAAAAGTAGGACTGGACATGCTTTAGGCTTAAGACGTCATTTCAAATCCTGTTGTCTATGATTCAATTCTGGGCATTCCCAAAAAATATTCAGACACGTGAAATAGGGCATTTGATTCATGACTTTGCTGTAATGTGCACAAATACAAATGTTAGGAATTAGTATAGAGCTGCCTCTACCAATTGCTTTAAACATAGTTATACAAGCACATAATTTTTCTGCCAAGCAGAATGATGTCTTTGGGCTTGACAAATTAGTATCTAAGAATTTGGAATCTCTTTTTAGATAGCATGGAATTGTAAAGACCTTGAGCACAATTAATTTTGTATTATTCATGGTAATGAATCAGACTCAGGACTAGAGATGGTCTGGATAGAACAATAAATTGTCTTCTCAAGACCACTTCACTGATGTAACTTGTCAGTATTTATACCTTAGTATTTTAATGGAACTTTTTGTATTTACATAAAGATATCTACAGCAGGTATTTAAAAACATGTTACCTACTGTCTGCTCTACAGAGGTGGCAAATATATAATTTTAATATTAACTGTCTAAAGATATACCTTTCTCCAAAGGACATAATTTACCTGCCATACATAAAACTATTTGTAATGGCTCATAATATTTGTGATGGAAGAGGAGTATTAGCTGCCCACCAGTAACTAGCAGACAGGAGCTAACATGAAGTTGGTACAGTGCACAATGCCAGCAAGAAGTTACCCTGTAATGGGTGAGAGAAGAACCATCAGCAAGCTTTCTTTTTTGTCGTATAAAAGAAACATATTTTGCATGATAGGTACTGCCTTGGAAAAAACCACTCAGCTAGAAGCGCCTGAATAGGGAGTTAGTCACATTCCTGGTTGCTTTTCCTGTGGCCAGGAGAATTTGTGACAAGCACAAAGTGTGAAAAGCTTTGATAATAAATCCAGAGATAACATTTCATCTGAAGAGTTCGTGTCCCTGGAGTACAGAGGAAAAGTGCTGTTCTGTAGTATTCCTTAAAACACTACAAGCAAGTGGGTATTATTCTGCCGGTGAAGCCATTCTCGGCAATCTAATTCTGTTAAGTGCTGTTGCCTAAAGTAGTACTGAAAGAGAGTTAACACCCCGTGTCTTCAAGAAGCATTTGCTCTCAGTAAAAACAACGAGAAAAGACCACAGTAAACCCTTAGGTATAAGTCTGGATGTAAGTTAGCTGGCATTTGTTTCTAATTTAAGTTTACCTTATTTCATTGCAAATTTTAACTCATCCCTTCCAAATGAATATGGAACATTTAATTTGCTGATCTTTTGCATTAATGTGGTCAATATAATTGGATCTGAAGTGAGCTGTTTGCCAGACTTTCTAACTGCTGCCAAGAAAAACTTGGGTGTCATTTTAGAAAAATCCATGGGTGGAGGAGGAGGAGATCATGACCATCTGTCTATGCATCAAAGGCTAAATCATTTGGGGGGCGGGGGGGGAATCCTGTGTTGTGTTTGTCATCCATGTTCCCCGTTAAAATACGTTCAGTTAGTAACTTTTGAAGATAAAAATTCTCAAAATTGTCCTGTGGCCTCAAATATTTCTTAGAAGGAAGTAGGGGACAAAATTAAATGACAACACTGTACAGTTTGGAAGTGAATGATAGAGCAAGAGGGTAACACTGGAGTAGTATACAGTCTCTTTGGAACCTTCCCAAATGTTTTCTGCTGCAACCCTCTCAGTTCCAGGATCTAGCAACTATACAGAGAAGGAAGCATATAATCTCTTATTTGTCCTGCAGACAAATTACATCCTGTGCCCCACAGTATTTACAAATATCTTAGCATTTACAAACAGACAGCAGGCTAACAGCATTTGAGAGATGTGACAGTAAATATGTACCTGGACCAACCTGAGCCTTAGAACTTCAGTTGTCACTCAGGAGAGTAGTCTGCAAAAAATTGCAGAGAAGAGGGACATTATCTGCAGTACTTGCTAGTACTTTACTTTTTCATTTGGTTATTTAATGCACTGCAAAAATTAAAATTTTGGCCTTATGCTGAAATCCATCATAAGGAGCTAAACTATGAATGCCTCTGAAAAGCTATTGGTCCTTCAAACCAGGAGCCACTCTGCAGGAATGCTGTGGTCTCCTTTAATCTCTAGTCACTGTGACATAGAAGTCTCTATGATGAGAGTGAAATGACAATGAACCGAAAATGCCAGTAACCTTGGGAGTTCTGTTTAGACTGCCACTTCCAGCACTGCTACTGCTCTAGTTGGGTCTGCTACAGTAACAGCCTGGGCTCTTGTTAATTCCACCTTCTAGCATACTCTCTCATCAGAATATTTGCATTTTGTAGGCTATGACACCTAAGTCCATACATTGTTACTTAAAAACATTGCTCTGGCCTGCTTGAGAAGGAATGCTTCACAGCCTCGGTCTTCAAAGGAAAGATTTACAGTTCTTATCAGGAGTATGGGTTTTTCTTTGTATTGAAATTTTGAATTCTTCTTCTTTGAAGATAAGAAACCCCTGCTATCACAGACTTTATCTGAGTATGAATGGCTCCCTGGTATTGATAAACTCTTTAGGACTACTAGGATCAAATCCTAAGTATGTGCACATTGAGAGTTCAAAAGGTGATGTAATTTTACCTTTCAATCTTCCATGAAAATAAGTAGTAAAATTAAAAAAACTAATTTAAATAAAGAACACAGCTTTTTGGAGTTATGCTTCATGTTTTGCTCCAATATTTTCAAACTAAATATATATATATGCAGATCAGGGGATGACTTTTGGAAAAATATTCTATTATTCATTTTTAATAAATGCAAAACCAAGCACAAGTGATTTGTTTTATATGCAATCAAACATCAATAACATGTTTCACATATTTGAAATGGCACAATTATAATTTGCAGTATATTCTGAACAGAGCACCACAGCATTCCAACACATCAGTAATCTTTGAAGATAATATATATATTTACACATATATATAACAAGTTTCTTGCTAACAGTAAGTACAAAGTATTATATGAACCTCAGGTAATAAGATGCCAGCATGAAAAGAAATGGAAAAATGTATCTGCCTAACTATGATTTTTAAGTAGCGTTTATTAACAATTCAAGTTATATTTTTATGTTGTTGAAGTTGAATGATATATTGAAAAAGAACTCAAAATCTGCAGTTTGTCTATAAAATAAAAAATAGTTTACTGCAATTATATGAGTGAGTTTACTAAACTGTTTGCAACCAGCTTCTTGCTTAAATTGTGTATTGAGCATCTTTTTAAGCCTTTATTTTTTAAATTAAAAGTGCAACATGATTTATGTATTTAAAAAAAATCAAAAGTTAAAATAGTAAAATCTATTAATTAAGCACTCCTGTAACAGTTGCCTAAACCTGGTGGTAAAGAATGAGTTTGTTTCATTGTAATGAAAAATTATATAATGTACTTAACCTGTTTCAAAACATTCTCCCAAGTTTAAAAAAAACCCAAAAAAACAACAAACAAGAGTAGATTCCTTTCTGCCCTGCCACTGTGTCACAGTCCACATGGTCAACAAATAGTAAAATCTACTGTCTGAAGTGAATAATAGGATATCCTGTAAAGCAAGAGTGTTAGAAATCTGCATGGAGGATTGAACTGGAAAACTGCCAGAAGTTCAAGGGCCACATCTACTTTGCATAAAATGGAGCAGATGGTGGCTGACTTCATCTTTGATGCCATGGTACAGTCCACAGAGATTATAAATCCCAGCATGAAACACTCCATTTCTTTCTTGCATTGAGCAGGTGGTAAAGGAAGATACAACATAACTTATTGATATTTTGAAACACCTACTTTGAAAATGCTGCATTATTGTTTTTAGTCTGTTTTTCTAGTTCCAGTTTAGCACCTACAATTAATAGCACTAGCCTGCAGTTGATTAGTAACTACAACTAATTGGCAGTTTCTTGGCCACATTGCTGGAGCTTTGCCTATGCTAGCCCAGAGATTTACCATGTTTCTTAGGAGGTCTTTTTGCTGTGTTACATAATCATTTATAATTTTTGATACATTCAATCTGATGCCATTCACAGGCATAGCCAGATCAGCCAGTAGATCAAATGCTGAGAGTCAGTATTTTAAATTCCTAAGATATTCAAGAAGCTTGTGGAACATTAACTTATTGTTAAGGAGAGGATGTCTTGGACTGTCCCTGAGGACAATCATCTCATAGCTATTTAACATGCTAGGAGTGTCTAAGACTTCTGGCTTTTGGTTTAGAGTGTGAGAGATTTAGAGCCTAATTTGGCAAATCTTAAATTTAAAAATAGTTTCTCTCATAGTAAGCAGAGCTAGGAAACATGTAAAAAAATTACTCTAAATAGAAATCTTAATATGTGCATCAAAGTTCCAGGAAACCCACACTATCTGTATACGAAGACTAAGGAAGTAAATGATCGAAAAATGTAACGGATAGTATTGAATCAGTCACTACGTGTAAAAGTCTTTGTGCTACACTGTATCAAATTAACACTGTGTATGATTTGTGGTTTAATGTAAAGGATCTGAGCTGGTTTTACTTCTGTTGCTGAAGTTCAGATACAAAATACTAATCTGAGAATACTGGTATTCCAGACTGAACGAGGCTGAAATCTGAGGTCACAAGAAGCATTGAAAAGTTTTGTGAACACTCCATAACCTGTTCATACAGTGTAAAATCAATTCGATATCTGATACGAAAAATGGTGTTCTTTTCTCTTTTAGAAATACTATGCATTTTCAGTCATCAGATTTAAAATACAGGTTCAGGAACATTCCTAAACTTCTGGTATATCCAACTACTGTATGATTCTGGGGGATATTTTATTTTCATTTACAAAGATATATATGGGTTAGACAGATATTTGATGCATCTACTTCGTAAGAAAATAGTTCAAATTTGATTACTCATAACTTATCTGTTAGCATAAAGATAGCAGAGAAAGTATTTATAACCTGTAATTGCTCATGCTTCTATATTTCTTTCAAAAAAGGAAAACAATGTTTTGTCATCCAAAGCTATAACAAGCATTATTCAACGCTGGTGAAACCCAGCCTTAGTCTGTCTGATTTGCTCTGATCCGACTGCAGGTAGCAAGCCAAAATCTGTGTGGCTTATGTGGTGGAGAGCTCACTGGTATTCCCAGAGCTTTGAGATTCTGCTCCCCTTGTCCCATGCAGGTGCTGCCAAACAGTGAACACAGCTTTGTAGCTCTGTATTGCTTGTAAGGATTTCTAGCTAAACCTTTAAGAACTGTCAGAGGAGCTGAGGGAAGCTCAAATACATTCTTTGCTGGAACTTGGAGAGGCACTGTTAGTACTGTCCAATTTGTCATGAACAGATCCCATCTCATGATGTGGTAACAGCCACAGAGTTGTATCCATTGCTTCAGCTGACAGTGTTAGAGCTGCTACTTGTGTGAGGATCTGAAGGGGTGCAAGACTGAGCACCACTGCAAACTAAGCAGTGGTGCTAAGGTATACTTCTGATGAGAATTGTTCTGAGCATATATAAGCACTAATATTTCAGTTTTATAGATGACAGAACATGAAAGAGATCAATTCAGATTTTCAATACCACAGACCATTTAGCACTCAGGAATTTCTGCTCTTGTCCTATAATACTGTAATAGGAAAACAAAAAATCTAGGAGGGAAAACCACTTAGAAATTATTGCAAACGCATCTTTTCTCTCCCTTTGAGATTTTTGTTTTCAAGCAATGGCTTGCTCTCACAGCTTTTAATACTTAATTAGTCAATTTCATCAGCATGGAGTTGTAATTTGTTACTTCAATGTTCTGATTATGAAAAATGACAGAATTCTAAATATTTAATGGGAATGGAATTATTAGCAATGTGCCCTTGTTGCATGCTGCATTGCTACTCTCTTCAGTATCATAAAATATGTAAGGTACCTATAGCAAAGAGACCTTAGTAGAGCATACAGATGGAACTGAATTCCTCAAGCACTCTTAGGTCTGCTCATAGGTTAATTCTCTATACAGTCTTTTTAGATTATTGTACACGAGCAACAGTGAAAAAAGGCTTTCTACATCTTCTTTTTAATAGTATTCAAAGATATGCTGGTACCAAATGATCAGATTGATTGAACCCTAAAATAAAAGAGATGATTCAGGTTTTAGTTGGTGTTCATACAGAAAGTAAGTTTATGATTTGGTATGTTACCAAATGGTCTATTTTTCCTGTAGTTTACAATGCCCCTCAGAGTATTATGGATTCTATGGTCACCATTTTAAACAAAATGTCAGACTCTGCAAAAGCTGGATGAGAAATGTTCTAATTTAAAATGGAATAGTACAAAACATTATTGTTTATGGCTTTGAGAATCACAGAGTGAGATCTTTTGTTCGTGTGTTACACAACATTGTTACAACAGTCTGACGGTCAGTGCAAAAACACACAGGTGAAAAGCCTTCTAGGTTCTTCACTTGGCACGGGTTGTTTTTAAAAGAAAATAAATCCATGATGCAAGCAAAACATAGATTTTAGTCTACAAGGTGATGGAAGGAAAAAGGACAAAATCAAACTTTATAGTCCCTAAGGCGAGCTTTTCCCACTGAAAGACCTAATTCTAGGTTGGTGGCATATCTGCAGTAGTTGAAATTAAAATTTTATTGGCCGCTTTAAAAAACATGGCAAATCAGTGTGGGATTCTGATATAAGACATAAAGCTAAAACAGCAGCTCAAAATGTTTACTGCTCATAGGTACTCAGGGCTGTGTTGCAGATCTAGCTCTACCAATGTTAAAACAGCTGTGGGAAGTGGAAGATCATTACAAAGTCAAATTTTCTTTATAGAACAGCTGGTGAGACCAACAGTTACTCATATGACAGAGAAATAAATTAGCAGCAACCACAGAGGTAGGCTGCATTTAGAGTAAGTACAATTTATTATCCAGTGGTCAAAGAGAACATGAAATTAAGTAATTTGTGAGTTGTTGGAGCAAAGCTAAATGCATGGTTCATCTTGTGTGGTAAAAGCAACCTAATCACTAATAAATTACCTGACTCTTTTTCTGCTGCCAGTTGTTTTCAGCTCCACCAGAGACAAAGATCAGGTCAGCTGCAGGATGTCGCTCAATGGTACCTACAGTCTTGATTGCTGTGTAAATCACAACAGTTCATCTGGGATGGCTGCTGCAGAAGCTGATCTTCATCTCCTGTATCTTCTCTCATCTCTGTCAGGCTCTGTCACACACCAGCAATCTCTAGCTTCCTTTCAGCCACCTCTTCTTCCTTATCTTGATCACTGCAGATATAAAGTGCATCAAGGGCATTTTAAAAGATTTTTTCCTCATTAACTGAGGTCCTTCTTCCTCACCGCATTCTTCAGCCACGTTTTGAGATTGTGTCTGAGAGCTATAAAGCCAGGATACCATCTAAGTTTTCCAGTAGTTAAAACCAAGACTTATTTCACAGAGCATTCCTTAAAACTCTAATGATGTACGTTTTCTCAATAAACCTTATATAAAAGTCCAACAAGAGTAATCCGAAACCAAGCATGATGTTTGGAGAGGTGGTTTCCTGGAAAATGCTAAAAGCTGAGCAAGTAATTAAGATTATGGTTTTTACAAACCGATGGAAATCATGTGCAGGGTGTTCTAAGCTTTGATTGTAAGTACTAGGAATTAGGAAATGGAATTAAGTTACAATATGCTATATATGGATGATTGACTTTTTCAGGACTGATGGGATAAAAAAATAGTAGTTAGCCAAAAAAGAGTAGAAATTGTTTTTTCACTATGAAAAAGTTCTGAAGATGCTTTGTCCCACTTCTATATGAAATAACTAATAAAAGAAAACCATAATTTGAGACTGATGTTATCAAAACTATTGCTATACTGAATCGGCCTTAATTTCTAATTGCTTAATTTAGTTGTTTCACCCACTTCACTTCAGACAAAAATTTTATTTTTTTTGGTGTATCCTTTAAAATTCAGGTTTGGAGGAAAAATGAGGTTGGATAGCAAAGATGTCTAAAGTCTCCTCTAGTAAGTGCACAAATAGTTTTTATGCTATCACGTGGCTCTTAATTTTGCACATACTAGGAATATAAATTTTAGTCTGTGAATATGTAGGAGTATTTTGGGGTTTTTTTAACTCAGTAGTAGGAAACCAGACATAGGCAAATAATCTATACGTTTGCCTGGAAAACATTCCAGTCAGGAACTCTATGTTAAGGTGGTGCCTCACCACAGAGGGTTAGACTTAGAACAGTTTTATTTAAAAGTCATACTATTTTTATATGTAAAGCGTACCTTTTTATTAGTACTATACAAGCTATTGCTTTAGCTTTTTTTTAATTGCTGAAAGAGAGGCTATTAAAAATGGATACTATTATCAATCTCAATATTTTTGTTTTTCTTTAAACCTATGTTTTTCATTCTGGAATACCCCTTGAAACTGTGTAACTGGAATAGAACTGCTCTAGTCTTGGGCAAACCCCCAGATTCTTATTTTCTCAGAAATAAATAGTTACTCTTTACATTTGTCTCCCATTCTAGCTCCCAGTTGTCCCACAGAAAGAACCAGGACTTCATATTAGCAAACTAGTACTTCCATTGTTTTAAATAACTAACTTCATTCCTATTCTGTTCTATTCTATTCTGCTGTGAGGTTTTTGTTCAGTCAGAGCCTTATCAACATAGCAACCCAGAAAAAAAACCCAACTCACAAATTAAAAAGTTAATGCAATTGTTTCCCTTGTACTTTTATGTTATCTTTGACTTTTTAGAATTATTTTTCCCTAGGTCTTGACTACACACATTGCACTTTCAGTCTATTTCATTTGCAAAACATTTTTCACTGCTTCTGAACAGTATAAAATTATGAAGATCCTAATCCACAAACATTAATGATTACTGACACTGTTTCTGTAAATTGTGTATTCTGTTAATATTCAGCTTTACACCCAAAGATAACTTATCAATGCAAAAGGATATCTGAAGCTGATGAGTTGATAATAAAGGCTTTCAAAGTACCATTTTGGAAACTGTAAAAATGCCCAACAGAATTGATCATAGTACAAGGACCTGGCAAAGGTCCCAATCTGGGCAGTGGAGCCACATGGAAGCAATTCTTGTACAACACACATCCCTTTGTGTAGTTCAATTTATCCATATAAAATACACTTCTGAAATACAAGGCATCACATTTCTGCTTTTTCTATAGTACTGTTCAGTGAGTTCAGTTGTCTTCAGGTTTACAATGCTATTCAAGGTCTTACAATAATGTTAGCCTTCTATGTACAGTGTTACCACTTTTAAAGTACAATCCTTGGGTAAGGATGCAACCCAAACAGCAAATATCTGGGAAGAAAGACACTGCAGAAACATTTTTATTTTATTTTAATGTGTTACAGTAGAAATTAGTAAAATAAAATATATTCTTAATCTAATTAGCACAATATTGTATGCATATATGGTGCGGAAGCTATGCTCTGTTAATGGACACAGTATCTGGCTTGAACTGGAATTGTATTTCTTTCAATATTTCTGATGCCTAAAAGGGTTAGTTTATCAGGCATATACATTTTATTGCTCCTCTCCAAAATAATATCAAATTGTTGAAAATACTCTTAATGAATTACAAGATTTTATGATTCCATGGGAGCAGGATGTCTTTCCTATTAAAGATCATTAAGTGGTTAACAATGTGAATGAACGTGGCTGCTTCTGCAAATTGTTTTCAATTAGCTGTTGAAATAGAAAACTCATCTGAGGAACCACTGTGAAATTGTATCACAAGTTTCCCCAGTGAGTACTTTGCTAGTGAACTAAAAGAGCAGTCCTGTAGCTTAAGCCACTAGAGACTGCTAATAATTAATGCCTAATTTTTCACAGGTGCTTTTTAAATGGATTTTGTCAGGATATTGGCATTTTATATCTAACTCGGATTTCTGTCAAATTGAAAGTTGTAGGTTTAGTTCACATGGTATGTATTGATAGAAGCACGGTGTACTGTTATATTTTTAAGTCAATTCCACTTGGATAGCTTTCAGAAGATTATTTTATTTTAAAAGTAACTTTTTATTAATGCCAGTAACCTAAGCTGCAGCACTATGAGAAAGTCTTCTCTAGAATAATAATTTCGAACACAAAGCTGCCTTTAAGTATTGCTACTCCATATATACCACTGCTTCCTGATATTTCATCCTTATCTTCCCTGAAAAGTAAAATATTAGCCTCTCAAATCTTCAAATAGGTGAGCTGTTTTTTACTGACTTGTACATGGCCTTTTAAAAAACCTGATTTTTGGGACTGGCAGATCTGGTGGGTAATCCCAGCTGGTAGTAAAGGATACGTTCACATGAGTTTAG
Source organism: Heliornis fulica (assembly GCA_013399135.1). Taxonomy (NCBI): domain Eukaryota; kingdom Metazoa; phylum Chordata; class Aves; order Gruiformes; family Heliornithidae; genus Heliornis; species Heliornis fulica. The sequence goes on from VXBZ01000837.1 coordinate 223,335, forward strand.
AAAACATGAAAAATATAAATATTAAAATTTCTGTCAAACTCAGGTAGGCATCTGTTTATTGTAGAAATGTAATATCTATACTCCACCTGTCTAAATAAAAGCAGAGCAGTTGACTGATTCATTGTTAATGCCTCCCAGTGAAACTATATACTAGAAGTAGGACACTAGAGAAAACAATAAGTCTGACGTCTTTTGTTTGAGACAAAGACATTAACTACAAACTATAAATTGTTTAGGGCTTCAGTGTTTTGCTGGATGTTTAAGATAAAGAAAATTTATTTCTACTTCATGTAGATTTGTACTAATATATTAGCACAATTAGGAAAATCATCCTGCAAATGTCTGCTTGCAGACACATAAAAAGAACTTGTTAAAGAACTCTGTGGGCCACAGAATGTTATCATCAAGATGCCATAAAGAATTCTGTGTAACCTGCTTCTCTGTATTGACTGTTAAGATAGATTTTATTGCTACAGAATTGTTACTTGTAATTTAATAGTGCTTGTTCACAGCATTAAAGCTTTTTAGTTTTTATGACATCAGAATGGCTTTTCAGTTTTCCTAGGCCACAAGAACTTTCAGGTGGTACCAATGCAATACCATTAATTGCAATGTCATGAAAATTCCAAGTGCTTTTTGTAATTTGTCCCTCAAAGGTCAAAAAAGGATCTGTCAAACTTCTCTCTCCTATAACTCTCTCTACAGTCCTTCATTGCTTCAGGCTCTGATGCTACATTGGTCCCTTTGCTACCAGCCTGTTATGTGGGTCTAGAACACAGAACCATCATCTTTATGGTAGCTGGCATGAAAAGTAACACAAGCCTGATGCAGAGCTTCAAGAATGAGACTGAGGGATATTTTCACTAATTTTCCACTTATGCAACACTGGAAGCTGGGATAATAATAGGACATACTGAGAGGAAATGGAGCGCTACGGGGTGTTGAGAAAAAGGAAATGGAGAGCAAAGATAATCAACTTAAAGTGAGGTTAGCAAAGAAATGGTGTCTTTCCTCCCTCTTCTATATGCTGTGTAATGCAACCCCCACCCCCCGAGGTTCTAGTTTGCAGCTTAAGACTATTATTAAAGATACTTGTAGGATGCAGAAAAGTAATACATAAATCAGCAGAACAATTCCATTTGTGATAATCAACTAATAAATGATAAAGACATGATAGAATGACACAGACTGCCACTTGGATTCTAGCTGTGCTCCGAATCCCATTGCTTGTTTGCCACCCTTGCCCTCAGGGTTTGGGAGATACTTGGACAACAGACTACGTATATGCTTTGATTATCTCCTTGCCTTGGCAAAGTAGGCTAAATACCTCTGAGAAGATAAATGAAAGCTTAATCTTTAAGAAATTTCATTTTTAAAAATCCTTTTCTTTTAGACGTTCCTACCAAATTTTGTATGTTTATATTACTATTCAAATGTACAAGAATAAATAAGAAATTGCATATTACTTTTTGATCCCTCCTCCATATACCCACTTCAAAAATACAGTTTTCAGTCAAGCTATTTGTAACACCCGTGTTGTTGCACTGCAAGGTATCGCCTTGTCTGCTTCAGAGCTAAGTCAATATTAACACCAGTGAAGTATACATCAATCACCGTGGTTTTCAGATGGACTTTGCATTTTGACTGAAATACAAACATATCCAGATTGCCAAACACATGCAGTCCAGGTAGGAAACATGCATTATGTTTTGTAATTTGGCTGGAGAACTGGCTAAATTTTAAATGTTCAAGTATCTGGAGATGGGAGAGCCTTGAAAATATTAACTGTATTGGAGTTGTTGCTTACAACATTGCTTTCTTAAATTTTCTTCCAGCAGTGCATTAATTCCTGCTAAGAAGACTATTAGTCCAGCATGAGGGAGCTTGAAGGAAAGATAATGGTCAACTCTGCTGAATATTGAGCCAGAAAATAAATAGCTGTGTAGATATGAGGGCTGTTGGACAGTTTCAGACTATGAATGCCAGTCAGAAGAAGAGAAAAAATATTTTAAAACCCATAGCACAATAAGGTTTTGTTTTTTTTAAAACAAGGTTTTTGAACCACATAATTCTGCCATTTAAAAACTATCATTCATATGTTACGGAGGAATGTTCCAAAACTGAGGAGAAAATGCTAGTCTTCTAAAGACTGTAAAGGAATACTGTATTTAACAGATTTTCTCTTCTAACAATGTCTGGCATCAATTCAGTGGAACAACTGTTCTTTACTGCCAAATCACTTAGGTAGAAGTGGGTGCAAAGTCTAAATGGAGTAGTTATTTGGTGGGATTTTCTTTACTATGTGGAGCACACAGAAGTAGACATCTAGAATTAGATTTGTTCTAAAAATGAATCCAGTACTCAAAGTATCTCTGATCTAAGAACCGGATGAGTAGTTGCAATAAATGGATGTACATTATATTATTTTTCTAATCAACTTCTTCAATGAATAGTAAATTATTTCAAGGCTTATATCTTAGTCTGTTAACTTTACTTTAACCTTAAATCACCACAAAAAGCTTCCTGAAAAGAAAATATTTTTCTTTTGCTTCCAAATAAACAAACTGGATTTGTAATAGCAATGGCTGTTTGTAGACTTTTTTACTATGATAGAGTTAATCCAACTCAAACATATAACTTCAAGCAGTTAGGAATGAGTTCTCATCTGATGAGTCTGAGTAATGTTGACAGAAGAAACACTGAAGAGACACTGACTCTCCTAGATGTTAATTTTTTAATGCTATTATGCATAATGATATGTAGAAAGTGGTTAAAAAGACAATTTATGAGTTTGGTTGTGTTTTTTCCTTAATTTACAGAAGCATAACTTTAAAGTTCAGAAGACTGGAACCTTACGCTTTTCAGGGTTGCAAGTTAGACTTTTCATATTTTCTCAAAAATGAAACTATAAACATGTTATATATGCCTGACAAACATTACAAAATAATGTTCTAAACAGATTAGATCACTCCTTAGTGTTTATACTTGTGCCAAATTCCTGAAGGTATGATACTGTAACAACAAACCACAGCAGACTAAATACATTCAGTTTTACAATCATCCCTTATGTAATACTTGAATATTTGAGTAAACCATACATGTGTTAAACAGTATTTGTTGTTGCAAATGTTCATTTATGCTTGTGCATTCATAGTTACGGGCTTCCCATCTGAACATATCTATTCAAATAAAATTTTGGCAGCAGCTCTAATTGCAATGTCATGCAATTGTGTGTGTGTAGTACCTCTAAGAGTAACAAATAATACTAAACAAACTCCTAACTTCAATGCTAGTAAGACTTCCTCACTCTGCTGTAGGGTTTTTTACTACCACACTAAACCAGAACTAGGCGGTTGCACTCTAATTCCTAGACCACGTTCAAATAGTGACCAGACACAACACAGACTCCTCCTTCAGTAGGGTTTGTTTAAAAAATTATCATTAGATACCTATGTGTGAGTAGTTTGGCAGCACTTCCCCAGTAGCTTAGTAGCACTAAATATACTAAGTCTGCTTCTGATCTGTTTTAACTTACTCTAGAAATCTTCAGTGCTGGGGACTTGACAGTCCTAGGTAATTCTGAGGAAATAAAATTTTATGTTGTCAATACAATAGCAGTATGTTAAACTGAAGCCAAATACAGTATCTTTTCTCAGGATTCTGATCAAGGCTTTTCAGAACATACTGTAAACTTCTTTACTCTTTGCCCACTCCCTATATAGTATTGATTATATACATCCCTGCTCACTGCAGGGGGTTTGGACTAGATGACCTCTAGAGGTCCCTTCCAACCCAAAACATTCTATCATTCTATGATTCTATCTATAGTGAAGAAAACTGATTCAAAGTACATTTTTAAAGTATCAACCTGAAAATTATATAAGATGTATTTTGGTACTGGCAGAGAAGAAGGTGGTATCTCATGAAAAGTACCAGAAAATTTTAATCAGTAAAAGTTCAATTTTCTAAAAAACCTTATAACTTTATGTTCTTCTAGTGCTCAAATTTTAGTGTAGGTGAATCCAATCCGTACTTCAATTTCCTGCCACTTGCTTTATATACATCACTTTCATTCAACTGGAACATGCCTGGCACTGTTACACTGGCCTCCAAGTACTGTGACAGAGGTGTGTGAATACTGGTGGTAGCTCAACTGACCCCAAGCTTATATATATACACCTATAAATTCATAAGAGGCTTGCACAAGATAGTGAGATCTGTCACTGTTTCAGTTAAGAAATATGAATTCACCCTTTTTTTCATACTACACCCATTCATCTCCATTGTTTGTGAAGATTTGGGCAAGTGAAGACTCTTTCTCTCTAGTGAAATTAAGTCAAGTAATAAAATTAATTTCCCAAGATTAATGCCAATAGCAGTAGTTCAAGTAACTTATTTGTTCTTAATCCAAAGATAATGTAATTAGTAATGTATATTGGATTTTGTGAAACTTTAATGCCATGATTAAACGTTTTATGAATCAGCTTGTACTTACAGATGGATAAAACGTTAGCTTGTCTTATGAGTCCCTTGTAAGAGAGAAGGTGTTTTGCATGCTTTAAGCACATCTTTTGTTGTTCTTGCACAGTCAAGTTCCTAAAGTATCTGCTACATTTCTTGGTTTCCCACTATCTAGTTCTTCAATCTTGATCTGGAAATCTAAGGCAGCTCAACCAAACTAACTGCGTTGCCAAAGCCTTAATGGAATGTTTGCTTTTAGCTACATATAGATGGGATGGCTGTGGTTAAACATCAAAAGGATCAACAAGTTTAAAAGTATGGTGTTAGGGTGAAAAGTAAATCATCCAGCTTTTGCAGACAACACGCACTGTTTAAAGACCTGCTAATTAACAGAAAGAGTATGAGGATTTTTTTTCCTCAGTCCCAAACTTTTTTCCATAAAAGAAAAATAGATTTACTCTATTTTACTCCATCTCAACTGCAAATTCCTCATGCTTAGCTGACACTCTTGCCTAAAAATGCCTAAACATGCTAATGTGAGTTTGTGTGGCAAGGTTTTAGTGGTGGTAGGGGGTGCGCTGCGGGGTTGGATTCTGCAAGAAGCTTCCCTTAGGTCCGACAAAGCCCATACTATCTGACTCAAGGCTGAGCCATTCATCAACAGTCATAGCCCCTCTGTGAGAGCATATTTAAGAAGGAAAAAACCCACAATTGGCCACAATTTGATGCCAGATAAAGGAGTGAGAAGATGTAAGAAACTTTGCAGACACCAAGGTCAGTGCAGAAGCAGGGTGGAGAGGAGGTACTCCAGGCACCGGCGGAGAGATTCCCCTGCAGCACATGGAGAAGACCATGGTGAAACAGGTTGTTCCCCTGCAGCCCATGACAGATGGTGCGGAGTAGAGATCCCACCTGCAGCCCGTGGAGAACCACACTGGAGCAGGTGGAGGTACAAGAAGGACCTCCAGCCTGTGGAGAGAGAGGTCCATGACAAAGCATGTTTGTTGGGGGGACTTTGACTCCGTGAGGGATCCCGCTGGAGCACTCTGGGACTGAAGGACTCTTTCTCATAGGTGGGACCCCATGCCAGAGCAGGGGAAGGGTGTGAGGAATCCTCTCCCTAAACAGAAAGGACCAGCAGAGACAACTTGTAATAAACTGACCAAAACCTCCATTCCCTGTCTCCCTCTGTGCCACCTAGTCAGGGAGAAAAAGAAATCATGAATAAAACTGAGCCTGGGAAGAAGAGAGGGGTGGGGAGAGGTGTTTTAATATTTAGATTTATTTCTCATCATCCTACCCTTTCATGGGGTACTTTATTGTTGGGGTGTGTGTGTCGGTGGTGGTGGTAATAAAGTAGATGTGTTTATTTTTATTCTGTGCTGAGTCTGTTTTGCCTGTGATGCTAATTGCTGAATAATCTCACCCTGTCCTTATCTGGACTCATAAGCCTCTCAATATATATTTTCTCTCCTGTCCTGCTGAAAAAGGAAGTGATAGAGTGACCTTGATGGACATCTGCCCTCCAGCCAGGGTCAAGCCACCATACACGATAAGAAAATAAGAACAATATGAACAACTACTGGTTGGTATGCAGAATACAGTTGATAGCTGTACTCACCATTATTCACCTATTGCACTCATCCCTCTACCAGCATACAGGCAAAGGAGTCAAGACAGAAAATACACTTTTCCCTTCTCTGGTGTTGTGAACAATGCAGCTACCAGTTTCTGCCCCTCAACAAACTTCTGTACGTCTTGTCAAAATGAGACTGTTGTCTACTAATTCATCAGTGGTTGATACAGGATGGGGAAAAGACCCATGGGACAGAACAAATGGTAGTTTAGTGACCAACTTGCAGCCAAGAAACAGAAGTGTAAGACCTGCAGAGCAGAAGCAGCAAACCAGAGTGAAAAAATTAGAGATTCTACACTTAGAATCGATCTATCATTGCCTTTTTTTTTTTTTTCTGGTAGAAGAAAGAATGGCAGAGGAAAAGCAAAATACAAACAGCTAACAGACATTGTTTTTTGATGGGACTGGCAGGTCTAAGAGCTGCTAGAGTTGACAGTACCAGTGTGCCTAGCTGCCTACATCCATGCATTCAGTATCTTCATAATCAGCTTCTAACAAGTTTCTCTGTTGAAGTATATTTTAGAGGAATCTTCTCTATATTTATCTTCCTTTAGAAGGAACACCCACAACTTCTCAATAAGTAAATTAGTAATTGAAAATATATTTTTCAAATAACTGTGCTATACCTCCATCTACCCACTCTTTTTCTCTATTTTCTGCTGAATATCAACAGTATTTCTTTCTTCACCCCCCCCCTTTGGTAGGATGGCATAGTTTAATTTCTTTTTAATTACTAAACTGCGATAACCAAAATATTTAATAACACAATAACTAAGCACCAATTATTTATTACTATTCTGAAGTACTTTGGAAGCATTTCAAGACCAAATATGTTTTCCAGACTAAACACATTCAACTTTTTAAAGCTTAAGTTCACAAGGAGAATGACATTTCACTTATTCTTCTGAAAAATACCTATATTTGAAAGAGAATTTGCACTAAATAAACTGAGGATATCTATGCCATCTATGGCAGATATTGCTAACAGTAAGTTTTGAGAAATAATGGTTGAAAAAGTTGATAAAGATTACACTTGGTTAACTATTTCCCTGTTATTTGACAGTTCACCAGAAATAGTTTCATCTTTTACTAAAGGAAGAGCCAGGGGATTTTACTTATTTATTTAATTAGGCTGGAATGGACAGCAAACCTTTGGGGAAAAAAAAGGAACATATAAACTTGGAAGCATTGTTAAGACAGCTGTTAGCCAGGCTGAGAGAGCACTCGGACAAAAAAAGCATGTGAATTTCTTAGACACTTTTTGATTCAGAGATTCTCATATGCAAATTTTGAAGTGAATGAAAATGTGGTTCTTCGCAGCGCTGTGCTTCCAGACTGTTTTCTCTAGCAACCATAGCTTCACCGCCTAGTTAAGGCCCCATCTAGCAATTCTGCCATGTCCCACTCACCCAAAGAAATAGGAATATTTTATTCAGTAAACGTTTGGAGTGGTTGATGTATTTCATTCTATTATTTGACCTACTGGGTAAGTGTCCATGAAAAAAAAAAACAAAATAAAACCACAATGAACCTCTGGTCTGAGCAGCGTTTTGTATCTTACACTCCATCCATTCCTGTAACATACTCAGTGTTGCTTTATCAGCTGCTTGTATTTAATGTTCACTTCAGGCAGAACCTTCCCTATCCTTTGTTCGGCCCTACGGCTGCATGGAGTTACTGTTGCTTGTAACCACCTGGCAAAGGCCTGACCACCGGTCACAGCCTACCAAGGCCTGTGGCAGAGTGGACTGTTGCGCTCCCTACTTACGGGGCTGCTCGCGGATCCTCTCCCTGCCTGCTGGGCCTGCCGTGGACCTGGCCGCGTCGCGGCTGGCCCTGTCGACCCTCGGCAAGGCGGCGGCGGGCAGGCGGGCGGTGCCGTGCTGCTGGGCCGTGCCAGATGGCGGGCGAGGCCGGACGACGTCTGAGGGGGCGCGAAGCCAGTGACAGTCCGCGGCCGGCCGCGGGGTGTGAGGCGCGGCACA
>VXBZ01000837.1:231530-263740 GCA_013399135.1 Heliornis fulica
GGCAGAGGGAGCCGCAGCTTGGCGACGGGCGGGCCGCGGGGGGATTGTCGCCTGCGAGACCGACGCCATCTTAGGTCGTAGCGCGGCCTTGCGCCCCTCTCGCGCCCGTGGAGCGGAGACCCCTGGGCTGTGAGAGCTTCCTCAGGCCGCCCGCGGGGCCCCGCTGGGATCCAGGGCGGGTGTCTGCCCGCGGGGGCGTCCCGGGCAGGGCTCGCTCCGCCCTGCCTCTGCTGTCCAGGGGCCGGCCGCGGCCAGGGCCCCCGGCAATTGGCAGCGTATGCCGGGCTTGCCACTGGGCCTCCTCCCCTCTCTCCGCGCCAGCGGTATGCGGGCCTTGTCCGAAGCCGAACCTGCAGCATCAGTGGAGTCCTTGCGGTCACCCGGCGCTGGGGAGGCGGGACGCAGGCGGCCGGGTTACGCCAGAGACGGCGGCGGCGCCAGGGGCGCTGCGGGCGGAGCGGCAGCAGCTCGGCTGCCTTCGGGGACTGGGCTTCTTCCCGCCCTCGCACCCATCGCAGCTCGAGGGTGTGAACTTCTAACCTGTTTTCAAGGGCAATATTGCCCTTCCCTAGGCGGAGTTCATACTGTCTCATGGCAGAGAGAGTAGTGTTGGCTGGCTTGGCTTGTTTTTGAGGGAAGTTGGTTTATACTTTGGCTTTTAAAAACTTTTGGGTTCAGTTTCAGCTTGGTCATAGTTTCTTTGTTGCCGAAACAAATGCAGCACTCAATAAAAATACAGTTGCTCACAGCTGGGGTGAAGCTATGGATGGGACGATCTGCTGTGACTGCCATGATGCAGAATTACGTACCTGTATGGGAAGTCATCTGAAAGATACAGTGTGGATGCTCATTGTCTGTATTGTAAGCAGTATGACTTCCCTGTTCATTTGAAGTGCAGCTCCTAAACTGGAGGAAAAAAATAATGCTTAAATAAATCACTGATAATACTGTCTTGGAAAGATGCAAAGAATAACTTTTTGTGTAATGTAGGTGTCTTCCCTTTTTAAGCTCGCTACCAATTTCACAGTAGTGACTTCATTTTTGTGATTTCTAAGCTAACCTAAAGAAATAGTGTTGGAAGGAAAGCTCGCTTGACCTTGAGTAGAACAGGTGAATTGTGTCTGAAGTAATAAATAGGTTTCCAGTAACCTGAAGTCTAAAGGTGCATTTCTGTCCATAATTTTAAGTAATTTTTTTAAAAGATAACCTTCCAGTTCCTCTGATAGTTACTGGTGGATTACATAAAAATAGTTTAAATTTTGTGGACGATATATTTGGACTTTTTTAATCTTGAATAGCAGAGATAATTCTGACGGTCAGAAAAGCGATGCACTGTGTTTTTGGAGATCAATTTCAACCTGTGTAGAATATGTCAGTGGGGAAAGAAAGGCCAACCTATGAGCTTTCTCCAGTGTTGTGATCTTCACTGAACAGGATGTGTTGTTCTGTTTTTTACTGTCCAGTCTCAAGATGGCAGAATTATTCATGGAATGTGAAGAAGAGGAGCTAGAACCATGGCAAAAGAGAGTGAAAGAAGTTGAGGAGGATGATGATGATGATGATGATGAGCCAATCTTTGTTGGGGAAATCTCAAGCTCGAAGCCAGCTAGTACATGTAAGATAACACTTTCTGTAATTTGTGACAGATATTTCAAGGTGTAAAATGTTTATGTTACTTGAAAACTCCAGACTTTTACAGTAATACTTAAGAAGTTCTACTGCTTAAAGCTGTTCTGTGGCTTGCTGTCATACTGAAAATTTGAGTACCCAAGAATTTCTGTCCTTAAACTCAGGTAACGCACAACTCTGTCTACTGCTAACCTTACATCTCTGAAGTAAAAATGATGATTTTTGAAGGTTTTAGCAGTAACAGTATGATTAAAAATTCAATACATACAGTGCTGAAACCTTGCATGCAGTTGCTCTTATAGTTGATACTAAGGTAGATAATTGGAAGTGTCTCCCTAGTAATGTGCATGAATTTAAGTCTTCATGTTACAGTCCCTCTCTCTTTCTCCACCCCTCATTTCATGTTCCAGTGGACAGTCCAAAGGGGTGGACATCATTCTGACAAAAACAAGGTAACTGTCTACAATAAAAGCACGATCAGGAAAAGAGGCTAATGTGAAAATAGTGCAAGCTTCTTTAAGTAAGAGATCTGATTAATATATTCATTCATCCCCTGTAAAATAGAGTTTTTCTTATCAGGTTCTGTAGTTTTCTCCTAATGCAGGCAGTGCAGGGATTGAGGTTAAGTGGTTGTGATGACACCACACAATGATGTGTCAGGATTCCGTGTTTGTCCTGTGCTTGGGCTTTGGCAGGTGAGTAAAGGAGAACATTGATGGTGTTACTTAAATTGCTCAGAGGAATTAAACGTTTGGTTTTTTGTATGTGGCCATCTTGTAGTCAGCTGTTGAAAGGTTTGACCAAAGATTTCTCTAGCTATGGAATGCACAAGACTTTTTCTGGTGAGGTTTACTGCTTTCAGTTTCTGCCTCATCTCTGCAGGATTCCATACATCTCTACAGGATTTCCATAGTCATTTCTCATGGTGTATCACTTGCAGTAAAGAATCCGAATATACAGTGTTAAACTAGGTTCTCTCTCACACTCTGCTTCACTCCATGCAGCAGAGCTCTGGAGCTACTATTAGCTGTTCAGACTTTTTAGTTAACAATCCTTTCATCTTGCATCTGAACTCAATTTACTTTGTTCCTCACTGGGATAGTAAGTCAAATCTGTCTTACACTAGCTTAATGTGAAAAAGTATGCTTTAAAAATTAAAGAAATACTGAAAATGTTAAAATAACCTCATCTGTAAAGTTGTCTTGTGGGAAGTTTTTTTTCAATTACAAAATTCTAGAAGGACTGAAAACTGCTGTTCTCTGAAAGGTCCAGAGACCTCTGGATTGTTGTTGGTCATTGGCAGTAGGTCATGGCATAGGACAGTTATTAAGGCACTAGGCATATGTTGGAACAACAGACATGCCAAGGATCATTGTAGTCTCCAGATTTTTTGTAGTTAAAAAGGATGGAAATGGTTGAGATGCTGAATCACATTAAACTTGTATTTTTCAACTTTTGCAAAAGATGGGCTTAACAACGTATGCATCTTGCTGTAGTGCTGTCCATGCTTGGTCCTGACACAAGTAAAATCACTTACGGTGTAACTTTTTTACTTGATCTCTTTTCCTTCCTTTCCCCAACTTTTCTCTTCGTAATATTCTACTTCACTGTCAAAAACAGCTATGGGAGAATGACCACAGTTCTTCTCTGGCTTGTAAGTAGTACTACCTGGCAGTAGTCAGGTTTCAGTTTGTTGTTGCTGATAGGCAAGATACAGTGAATTCCACTTTGCTTATCACTGTTGTTTAGCTTCTACCTGAGAAAATCCCTGTCTGACCTGATGAGAAATTATATGACAAATGGAGATTCACATGTAGTTCTTATTTTTTCAGAAAGGTGAATTTTCTACAATAAATGGCATTTTTATAACCTTTTCCTGACAATGCCAGTAAACAACTTTTATACAGGTGGATGTGGAAGACTTGGCAGGAATAGTTAACTCAACTTTGACCTAATGACAGTGTCTTGATGTCAGAAGCAGCATTTTATTGTACTGAAGGATTAGTTTGACTGGGATGAAAAGTAATTCACACTTTTTCTTGCAACTGCTAATTTTTCCTACAATTACTGCTTAGTTTTCTTTCTTTTTTTTCATACTGATAGAAACTTGTAATTTGTTGGTACTGTAAAATGTTGTTTATGTTGGCATTCTTATTCTTATATTGTTTTACCTAAAGACCAATAACACTTTGATGGAGGAGGAGAAAGGGCACACAGTCTGTGATGAATCAGTTGTTTCATAAATCTAGTTTATAGCATCAAATCACTGGCTTCCTGAAATGTTCTTGTAAAAAATAGTAATATCTACCTTTTTATTTTAGGATGTGAATTGTGTGTGCATCAGATTCTCTGAAACTGAATATGGTTTGTGAGACATAACTTTTGAGAGCTTTTTTTTGTAGGTAGATGAAGGCTTAGTTTCATTTCAGATTCAAATGCAAGGTATAGATTTATTCACAAACACAAAATGTGTATGTTTAGCTAAATCCTGAATTAATGTAATCCTTGCTCACAGTTGTGTTGAAGAAAAAATGGTATTGCTGCTGCATGACAAAATTTCTTCATATCTTATGTGCAAAACTGTTTGGATCTGGTTTCACGCTACTTTTTTATCAGTATGATTTAAATGCATGTAACACGTTTAAAGTTGTGATCTTTGGAGCTCTACTGATGTTGGATTTATTTATCAACCTGAATAGTGTGTACTAATGAGACATTGTTAGTGGAAACAGTCTTAAAGTTGTTGTATGAGATTGTGGTGTAATTTGTCCCAGATTTGAGAAGGTACTTTATTGTTGGTTAGATACTGGAGGATCAGTCTGATTTCATATGCATGTTTTCACATGTCAGAGCAAGAAACTTACAGGAACGCTTGAGGGAGTCAAGAGTCTAGCAGTAGAAAAATATTCAATAACTATATTTTTAACATCTTGGAATGACCAGATACCCCAGACTTAAGACATAAAAATTTGGGTAGTATCAGTAGCATTAGCTGGGAAATAAGCATCAAATCTAAGAAAGAAACTGCATTTGTTGCTGTTGAGGTAGAACTCTAGTCATCCACGCAGCATGTGTAAGAAAAATCACTCCTCTTGTAATGTGATTCTGACTACTCCTTTAATTGTTGGTCTGTTAATTTTCCTTCACATTGGAAAATGGAGATCATGAAGTCTATAAAAACAAGTTTGTAATGCTGTATTTTCCTGTAATACAGAAGCACATTGTGTAGTAACTATGTTAGAGAAAATGCTGCTTTCAGTGTAGAGCAGTTCTGGTATTTGGGGAACTTACTAGGTGGATGAGAAATAGAAGTGTGTATAAATGCATTATCAGCAAAGCAGGTATTTATGAAATGATCTCTTTTGTCTGCATTCTTATTTGTATGTTAATCTATTTCCAGGAAAATAAAACCTGAGGCTTGCAAATGAACTAGTTTAACTTGAGAGGGGGAGTAGAAGACCATATTTTAGTTTGTAAAAATGACACTTTGTTTCTCCAGGTATTTACTTTAAAAGTAATTTCGGGAAAATACTAATTGGCTTAAGTAGTGGATATGAATGGTACTTTTAATTTGAAAAGCAATTAAGTTATTAATTTAACTGCAATTAAGATAAATGTAACTTTTGACAGATATATTGAACAGAGTCAACCTCAGCTCATCACGAAGGGGGATACAGAATGGTGCACCCAGTAGAGGTACTTTATTGTCCTAATATGGTAATTAAAACAAAAAAATCGACAACACTTATGAAATGTCTGACTGCAAAATTTATATAAAGGTAACTTTGGAATCCTTTGCAACAGGTACAGTTACTACATTCAAGACTGACAGTCACCATTATGCGACATCTGGCTCCAGCCCCACTGCCATGCCTGTTTCATCAGTCTTTCAGTCTGTATCCAGACCTACAGTTAGCTCTGTTCAGCCATTGTCTATACCAGTGAGTGTTTCAGGAACTTTGCATACACTGCAGAGACCAGTTGCTGGATGTTTGACAACACAGGAGATGCCTGGGTCAAGTTCTGGAATATCACAGCCTGTTTGCAGACCTGTAACCATTCCAGTGACAACACAGCCAGTACCAAGAAATACCACACTTCCTGTAGTGGCTCAACCTGTGTCCTTGCCAGTGACTTCTATAACAGCACAGCCTGTAATACTCAATCAGGTAAATTTTTATTCCCTTAAACTGTAAAATGTTTGTGGGTATTTGTTTATTATTTTTTAATAAATCAATGAGGAACATACCTTGCATTGATGAATTAAAATACTTACTGGAAAAATGCTGATTTTCAAGAGTCAAAGCTGATATCTTTAACAGTGGAATTAGGTTGACATTTTAGGTATAAGAGAAACTGGTGATGTTTAGGCTATTTTGGGTTTGTGTGGAAAATTACGGACATTCTCATTCTATGAACTTGTGCAGACTTCTCTGCTCAGAGACTGATCCTCTGTATTGATAAATTAATTTAACTTTTAAATAGCTTGCATTTGGTGTTTAAAATGTGTGGTTTTTCCACCTGGTTTTCATAGTCCCTTTATTTGGATTTTTGATGCTGAGTATAATTATATGGTGGTAGTTCACCAGTTTTTGCTTTCTGCTTCATGTGACAGTTGCAGTCAGAATAGTATGATGAGGGCTTCAGTAACTGAAGGTTGCAAGGTCGGTAGATGAAACAATTTGGCAACATACTTGTTTTGTAAAGCCTAAAGGAATTTTGCAGGTGGATCATGTATGGCAGATCTTCCTGGATTGCCACAGAACCTCAGAACGGTAACTTTAGGGCATCAAGCTAGATGCCAGATTTATTGCCTTAGCCATTAGACACTTGTGGGAGAGAAAGAATCAAGACTAACATTTCATATTTGTATGAGGTAAGCTATGATGTGATACTTTTATTGAAAATATTTTAGGCTGATACTGCTTGTGCAATGAGCCTGTAATACTAGCTACTACTGTCAGGTTAAAATGAAGCTTGTCAGCAGGCACTACCACCACCATCCATGCAAATATATACACCGATGGCTCTCAGCTGTCAGTCTTTGTATAAATAAAAACCATGCAGCCTCTAATTTATTCTGCATTTGCTGATTAGGGGAATCAGTCTGAATGGACACAGTTAATAAGGACATAGTAATGTCCATAGTTAATGGACATTAAAAAATGAGAACACAGCTTGGAAAAGGATCTCTAACCATGTATTAGTTGGTTTGATCTATTCCAAGTTAAGCTGGCATGCTGTAGAAAGTAATGCATCCTTTTGTAGGATACCTATTACATACATATTCTATGGTATCTTAAAACTTCCATTACTTGAATTATCGTTTGTTAAATGACTTCTTTACAGTGGTGATGTTTTGATCATGACTTTCATGTATAATATTTTCAACTTACTGTAAATGTAACATCCTATTCTTTGGATGTCAAATTCTTCAGTACCTTTATGAAGACTTTTCAGGGATATTTTTTTTTTAAATATTCTGAAAGTGAATATCTCTTCAACTTAAAATTCTGAATCTAGAAATTGTGTTTCCAGTTTCAGTCTTGTCTAGAATAATGTATCATCTTGTTTGTATAGTGTTCCTGACACTTGATTTTGTTACACTGTTTATGGGGAGAGACTAGTTTAGCATGTGTGTTTTGGTTTGCGGTTTGTTTTTTGGGTTTTTTGTGGATGGATCTATAGTGTATACTATAGATCAGCTCCTTGGTCAAAGTTGGGTGATACTTTTAATATCACTCCTGCCATGTTACCTCATTTGTTTATTTGCTATTCTTTGTCTCATATGCCTACTGCCTTGTGTTTTAGTTCATATCCTTGGTTTGAATTGTCTTAATTCAAGAGCTCCTTATTTGATTTTTAATTTTCCTTTTATCCAGTCCTTATTTTACTTGGGGCCACTGTTTGATATTGATGGTTTGCTGCCTTGGGCTTTCTGTGACATTTTCATTAACACATTTTCTGTTTCTTCCCAACTGGATTCTTCATGAGTGGTGAGAGCTTCAAATAAGGTTTTTCTGGAAGCTGTTTTATGTTTTGATCTTCAGTTTACATATGTTGAAATTGAACTTTGAAGTTAAAATATCACGATTATATATATATAATCACTGTGTTTGTGTATATATATATATATATACACACACAACTGAGGTATGACACTGTGGTAGGATCCATTTTTACTTGAACATCCTTTAGATTACCTTGCATTCTTAATATGGTGCAGATTTCTTAATCTCAGAATGTTAGGTTTTTTTCTCTGATGATGTCTTTTGATCACAAACTGAGTTGAAGCATGCACTTCCTCAATTTAACAATATGTAGGTCTAATATGCATTTTGTTGACGTTTGGTATTCTAGTTTTTATCATTAAAATACCCCTTTCTGATTACAGACTCATTCTGATTAAAGAATTCATTAGCCCCCTGTAAAAATCTAGTTTTCATTTTGTTATTGTACTGTGTTCATGTGGCTTCGGAAATTCTGGGCTGAATTTGTCTTTAGTCATACTGTTTACAGGAGTTCTAATCACTGGAGCCACTGATGTTGTATGTGATAGCATAGGGTTATCCTCTTCTTGAAGAAAAAAATTGATCTTAGCAGTGAAGATTTTCTATAATGCAGTGCTCAAAATACTCTCCAAAAAGCCACAGTAAATTCTGTCCATATCTTTCCCCTACTCAGTATACACTGTCCTCAGTTTGAGTGCTTCAGGTTCCAGTTGTTTCCACTTTATTTTGGGAGAGGAAAGGTCCAATACAATGCGTTGTAAGTTCTCTGTGTGGATTTGGTTACCACGTATCATGTTGCTTTCCAGTTAGGAAATCTAGGATGCACTGTATGAGCCCAGGATTTTCAGTGGTTTCTTGGAAAACTAAGAAGGGTGGTGGATTATGTTTCTTCGTTTGAGTCCAAGAACTTAATTAATAAAGGTGTTGGCTTTTGCTTTTATGCAGTGAAAGCACCTGTATGTGTTAAATTTTGGGTTTGGTTTTTTTTTTTCCCCCTTTAAAATGTCTTGCTTTGTGAAGTTACTGGGTTTTTTTTCTGTATGTAAAATGACAGAACCAAATTGCATGAAAATAATTTTAGGCAGAAAAGGACATTTTGAAAACTCAGACTTTGAATTTCTGGGTTGTCTGTTATTACTGTTTTGCTTCTAGATCTGTTTAGTATATACTAGGGAGATGTACACATACTGTCAAAATACCCAGGCTATCATTTTGAGGGAAGTTAAAATGTTAATAGCACTTAAAACCAAACCAGAGTAGTAGAAGCAGACTTTTGTTATGAGCATTTCATGTTCCAGATTGTGTTAGGATGAATGGACTAGTAAGATGTGAGCAGTATTGATGAGTCTTGGAGAGCACGTATCTCCTACCTCACCTCTCAACCTTGACTATCTGTAAAGAGAACTAAATTCCATATTTCTTTTTCCTCCAGATGTTAGCTATTGAGTGATCAATGAAGGTGTTTTAAGTTTCCAGTATCGAAGCTAAGAAACTTGGACTAGTTAATTTTTTTTTTCAGGCTTTATGTAGTACTGAAGGGTAAACCATTTAAACTGAAGAGTACTGAAAGGTAAACCATTTAAACTGAAGAGTAAGGATAGTTGTCCTTGGAGAATCTCAAAACTTACTATAATAAGGCACTGAGAAAACATAAACCAACTTTTAGGTTAAGTGTGTATTGAAAAGCAGGTTTGCTTACATTATTTCTAGAAGTCCTGAAGTTGCGTTAAAGGAAAAAAAAACCACCTTAGTGATATGACAGTCTTTTTTCCAGCGAACATGCTAGATACACTTTCAGTGAAACTTTTCTATTTAGTAGAATTTGATTGATAACATAATCTTGCATTGAGAAGCTTTGGCTTGTTTGTACTACTTTTACGTTCTGTTTTCTGATCTTTAAAAAAATGCAGGTAGCTGTTATGCAAGAATAACAGGTAAATGGCTGAATTTGGGTTGAAGGAACAAAGTTTTTTCGCAAAGCAATTTGGGTATATTATGGAACATCATCAGACTTTCTAACAAAAGCAGTTACATACAAACAGGTTTAGTAATATTTCATAAACTGGCCTTTCCTAAGCTTTACAGTTGTTTTTTACTCTTCTGATACACAGCTATGTATACATTCAAAAACACCGATAAGAGTTGGAAGCTTATTAAAACGCCAAACTATTTGGGGGATATTATAATTAACTTGATTTACAGCCGAGTAAAAAGTATTTGAGTACTTCTAAGCAATCATGTTTTTAAAGTAAACCCTTTGGATGTTACAAGTGAAAAAATTGTTAAAACTCAAATTTCTTTTCCCTCTTGAAAATATCTTACTAGGATTATATTATGGATTCTGCACCAGCTGCACCAGATAATACATCTGGTTTACTCTTTGGTGTGAGGCAGAACTCTGGAATTCCACAGTACGAGACTGGGCCAGCAGTGAATGTAACAGGTAGGTATAACTGTAGTAGTTAACTGTATAACTGTAAGAGAAAGAAACTCCCAGTTTTCACTTACCTGTAGTGCAGATCTTGCAGTTATAAATCTAAGTAGGATTTCTAGAACTTAATATAGCCGCTCTTCCCACTTTATATAACACTGTTTAATAAAGTAAACTTCGAAGTCTTGTGTGGTCAGACTTTGCTCTTCAGTACATTAGACTGACTGTAATACCAACTGATGCTGTCTTACAATGCTTGTGTAGATGGAAAATTTTGCCAGATCCACTGGAATTTTTTTTACTTAAAAAGGGTCAGAATATCCAACACTGTTTGACTAGCATGAGTAGGAGAGGAGTGAACAGTACCAGAGCTTCTGAGTCTGCTGAGCAGACCTCCATGTGAAGAGGATCTTGGTTTTCTGTCTGCTGTATGTAGGAGTTGGAGTAGATGGGATCAAAAGGATCCTGTCTGAAAAAGAGGGTAAGGGAAAGAACATGTGGTTTGACTAATTTATTTTTTTTTCAACTAGCTAAATCATGTTTCAACAGAAACTATTTAATATACTTGAAAGCAAACTAAAAAGCACCTTTTTACATCACAGCAAATGAAGTAGATTTGAAGCTGCTGAGCATTCAAAATTCAATGGGCTGTAACTTGGGACTTTTCTTTTGTGAAGGGTTGTACTTTTCTAATAACTGACCAGAATCACTGGTCATTAGGTCTGAGTTACAGATCACATCTTACTCTTCCATCAGGTAACAGGTAGTGTACAATGAATGGCCCAACCAGTCATGCTAACAAGTTATGTAAACCAGAGTGTTTGCTACATTATTCTGCTTGTTGTGATGATTTTGCATCTCTAGGCATTCACTCAAGATACTTATCAGTGAAAATGTCTTAAATATGCCATAGTGAGTCTATTTCTATGATATGGCAATGGGCTTTAGAAACTTCAAGAAAAGTTTCATAACTGTAAATTGAAACGTTAATATCTTTATGGTACATTTATCTTTGCAAAAAGCAAATGCCTGTTTTGTGACTTGGATTGCATGGTAATGTCACATAAGGTGCTTACCTTCATGTTACTCAACTTGCTGATGCCTTCTAGCCTGTGTTGGTGCTGTGCTTCCTCTCATGTGCAGCACTGTAGGCACAAGAAGTTCTGAAGTAAGGTATTTAAACATAGAATGCTTTCAGGAACTGGGCTGTGGTGCTGTGCAGGACAATTTAATTTATGTATGTGGATCATGAAAGACACTTTTAGGTCAATATATCATGATATTTATTTCTGAGATCTAAGCAGGGAACTGATAAGCTGCTAATAGATACTAACCAAGCATTTTGTTAGACTGCTTAAACATAGGTGGTAGTCTGAAGTTAAACAGTACTGATAACTCTTATCTGCAGGTTGTATGGTCACTGGGTATGTATGTAAACTTACAGCTTGCTTTCTGAGACTGTTTAGGTTAATTCTTCTGTAAACTTTACCCACTTTGAGGAAACAGAAAATGCCATAACCAATAGAAGAGGAGTCTTATGTGATTATTCTAGGTTACCACTGGTAATGTCTTCTACTGTCACTCATAAAATTGAGTCCAGTCAGCACAGATGCATATAGCAGTGTTAAGGATTTTACAGTACTAACAGTTGTAATGTGTGTTTAGAAAGCTGTCAGGAAGGTGATCTTATGTCTAGTATACTTGCCTTGCAATGATTTTAGATACTGTACAACTGTACAGAGCAATACTCTGTGTGTTACTCTACCCAACTGTCTTGTAATAGTTATGAAATATTTACAAAAGTATTCACTGGTAGTTTGAAATGAAGGTAATAGACTCCTGAGCTGCCTGACAACTAAGAATTGTTTGGCTGCTGCTTGAGTATCCCAGTTTCAGCTGTGTCATCTACTGAGTAGAGAACTGGACACAACAGTGAGTGCTTGTGTCTGCACACAGTTGAGAGAGGTACTTTGAAAAAGGAATCCATCTAATTTGTGCCAGCTAGATATTAAATAATACTTGGAATTGGTTTATTTTTCAATATAGGTTTTGCATTTTTCTAAATTACCAAGACTACAGAGTTCAAATACAAATGTATGTATGTTTTCCTGGAATTAAAACTTTTCTGAAAGAGGGAACTTAATAAATCAGCTGTGTGAACCGAGTTAAGAATGCTCATCTTGATAAATGTATAGAATAGTATTCAAATTTTTTGCCTTAGATGATATGTTAAGCTTTCTAAAATTGAAGTTATTAGCAATTTTGACTTTTTAAAATAGACCTTTTTTCCAAATCAGGTTTTCTACAGTAAAAAAAAAAAAACAACTCTGTGAAGCTTCTTGTACATGAGTCAAACCTTTTGTCCTTTTCTTGGCCCTAATTGCACAGCTACATAATTAATATTAAATATATAGCACAGTTCCTGCCTTAGGTTGGTGGCCTGATGCTTGAACAGTGTTGGTATTATAAAAGAACGCTAAAGCCATACTGGCTGTATGGAAACCTTTGCTGACAAAGGCCTGTATGTCAGTGTAACCAGTTCATATACCTTATCATACAGGTATAAGTACATTTAAAACCTGTAGGAAGTAATAGTATCTAATGAGTAACCTGCTTATTTTGTGAATGTGTTCGTTACCTTAGGCAAACAATGTGTAGTGAGTTGTTTTATATGTTTATTTCAGAAAGAAGGAAGAGTGTGCTGCAAAGGAAAGCATTAGGATGATTAAATACACACATAACAAGTGAATTATGTTTTGCTGTATGAGGCACAGTGTGGTAAAATCCCCCAACTGGTCAAATATCTGTACTCCCTGCTGGGATTCTTTGCCTCTGGGTTGAATGGGGAGGCTGTTTGCATGATGTAGTTACTGCAGAGTAAACAGAACATGGGGGTGGGAGGTGCGTTTTATTTCTTCCCAGAAGTTTGAAGAATTTTGTGACACAAGTTATCTTGGCTTGTTGAGAAGGCTTTTAAAGATACTAATTCAGTTGATTATACTCAAAGAAATCAGACTGGTCTGGGTTGGAAGGGACCCCAAAGATCATCAAGTTCCAACCTCCTGCCACAGGCAGGGCCACCAGCCTCCAAGCCTGAATCCAGACAAGGTTGCCCAGGCACCATCAAACCTGGCCTTGAATACCTCCAGGATTGGGGCATCCACCACCTCTCTGGGCATCATGTTCCAGCACTTCACCACTCTCTGAAGAACAAATCATTGGAGCAGTTAGGCCATTAAGAGAGGAATAAGTAAAAATGTCCTCAGTTTGCATCATTGTGTCTGGAACTGCAGTCTTGTCGTTATACTTTTATCAGGCCATAAGGCCAGTTCCAGTCTTTAATTGAGAGAAATATACAGGGTCTGTACTGCCACTTCAGTTCTCTTGGAGCTGTGCTTTTTCAAACTTACTTGAGGACTGATCTCTATATTGAGATTACATCATCAAGAGGAGTCTTACAGTGATAGAGGCATAGGTGCAGACAAGTGTTGATTGACATATTAATCAGGCACCAAACTTCAGAATTTGAACACTATTTTTTATTTTTTCTCTTTTTTTAGAAGAAAAACTGCAGACAGTAAGTGAATCAGCATTTCTTTCAGAAGACAGCAAATAATGTGCTGGGATTGATCATTAGAAGTTGCAACACTTTCCACTTGGCATACTAAGTGAAGTCTCAAATGTTTTACGGCATTAAATAACAAGCTAAACCAGTGTTTATGTAGGACCAGAAAAAAGGAGAGACATTTTTCCTCATGAGGGCAGAGCTTGTTCCAAATAATGGGGATTGCAGAAAGTAGCTGCTTGGATTAACTTTCTTACTGTGAACTTACCTTGTCTTAGTTTAATGTGGGTCAGGATATGAAATGTAGGCCAAATTAATTTGGGTGGTCATAGTATGGTTTACTGCATGTCAAAAATGGGGCTATATGTCTTTATATTTATCCTTCCTTCCTCTGCTGGACTTAATATCCAACTCAGACTGATTATTCTTTCTTAACTTCTATATGGCTTGTTACTTTTGGGAAAGCCAAACTGCTTTATGTAGATTTATTCAGCCTTTAAAATTATAGGTATCAGTAATGTGTTCATAATATGGTGTGGAAAAAAACGAGGCTCTTCAATGTAAACTGCTATGGTATGAATGAAAGTGGTTTTGTTTTTAAGCATCCTGCTACTTCTGAAGCTAACAGTGTAACTTCAGAAAAGACCAAGCCTAACCAGGTTGGTGCTGGAAGCAGTTCAGCTGTTTCACCTACAGTTAACTCTCCAACAGTAACACCATTACAAATGTATCTTCAAAAGTTAGGGTAGATCACATGGTCTGGCTGTCAATCCATGAATCTGTCTCATGGAAAAAGCTAGTACTCTTGTAACATTTAAGATTATCAGTGTTGTTATTGCTAATAAAGCAATGTAAATAATTGTTCTTATGCCTTAAAATAAGAAAAAAATTTTTATGCAAGTACTTGGATGCCTTTACAAATTAATGAACCCTACTCAAATTTTAGACCTTTATTTCTAGTAGGTATGTTTGACTTAGTTATAGTCCTTAGTGACTGTGAAGACAGATGATCAAAATAAACACTCCTGACATACTCTTAGTTGAAAATTTGTGTTCTTCCAGCTGAGTGGAGAGTTGAAACTTTAAAGACTAGCCAGCCACAAGGTTGAAAAACTTCAGTTCTTCAGTGCTGAATTTATCAACTAATTCTGACTAGATAAAAGGGGGAAAAAAAAACCAAACCCAAAACCAAAATCATTGTAGAAACGTTAGGAGGGGCAGCAGGGACTTGAAGTATCTACATCCCTGGAGAAATCCAGAAGTTTACTGGATACAGGTCTGAGAATCCTGTTAAGGTTGGACTAACTTTGAGTGATGAAAAACACCTCTATGGGTCCCACCTAAATTCTTCTCTGCTTCTGTACTTTGACTATTGCAATGTGTGTTTGGCAGTTCTCATCTTTCTTTTGCAGCAGAGTCTGTGATATATTTTAAAATAGTAGTGGGAAAGGAGAAGGGGTATTTAAGTTTCAAAGAGAGGATGCTCTTTGAAAGAGCTTTGCCTCTCTACAAGAAGAGTGTCATCTAGCTTTTTCAGCATGTAATTATGTGTCTCTTCCTCCTGAGCCAAAAAGTGTTTTCCAGGTGATTGTAATAGGTGAGGGTTTATTCTTGACTTTGAGATATTTCCAGCCACATATTCTCTCCTATAATGTTAAAATGAGGAGCTACCTACAGTGCAATTCTTGTGTTTGGAATGATTTTCTGTTGGGTTTTTTTGTGTGTCTGGCTTGCAGCTGGTTTGCTATCAGACTCTTCCCCAGCAACCAGAAGGAAGTGGCTATAGCATGGGATATTACATCAAAAAGGTTTCCCTCCATCCTGGATTTAGTAAAACCAGATATTGTGCTGCAGTTGACTTCCAGCACAGTTTTATGGTACTTCTTACATGGACATCCACTCATCTGAAGGGCTTTCTGCTTAAATTATTCTTAGCAATACTCTTACTTATCTTCATGGAGAAGTGCTGTGTGATCCATGTCTACCTCAAGAACTATGGAAGACTATTTTCTGAAAAAAGTGTATAACGCTGTTGCATGGTCTTCTCAATTCATACACTTGCTTATTCCCTTGTGATAAGGTGGATGTATTTGTGTTTATTACCTTTTGCTCATAGTCCTGTCAGGGACTCTACAGTTGATGCTCCTCTGGTTGCTTAAAACTCGTCTGGTGTTTAACCTCTTCTTTGAAACTGCTTACTTAGCGTGGAGTCCTGCAGATCTGTGAATGTGTTAAGAATGCAAGAGAACTTCATGTAGAGAAGTAGCTCTTACTGATGTCTTTTGGCAGCTTTGAGAAAATTGAAAGCCTGAGTTTACTCATTGAAGTTTAAGCTAATGCAAGCCTTCTTTGGTTTTGCTCATAAGGTATTAATCAATTATCTTGAATACAGAAATACTATTTCCTTTTGTTACTGGGAGTGGCTTCCTAAAGGATTTGTTGTCCGTTGCTTCAAAGACACCTTTGCTCAACAGGAATGATGCATCTGAATAGGCCACTGTCCAGCAAGAAATAATCTCATAATTGAGAACCAGATGGTGAAATTTCTTTCCAAAACCAGTTATCTGAACCCTCTTGTTGTGATGATCAGGTCGTGATATTAAAAAGTTTTATGTGTTTATTTGAGAATTAAAGTTCTTAAAATGATCAAAAAATCTGTCCTATCTGGGTGTGGGTATACAGAGTTAATTCTATGTTTATCATGCTATGTTCACACCATCATGCTTTCTCCTTATTAGTTGAGAAGACTTTGTAAAAGTTGTTCATAGATTTATATAAAACAAAACAAACTATTTAACAGAAAGGAACGATAATGTTTTAAAATATTGCTTATAGTCACTACAGTTGCATCAATTGTAATAGTTTAATTTGAAATAGTGTGTTTTGCTAGAATGCTAGATAGCAATAAATATTCTGCTTCTGAATTCTCAATCCTAAAATATTTTAAATTTTTAGATACAGATGATATGTCAAATGCCATTAAAAATGGAGGACCTTTTCCACGAGCTTGTCCGAAGTGCAATATACATTTCAATCTTATGGATCCTCTAAAAAATCACATGAAGGTAAAATTTTGGGGCTGGTAGACATTATAAACAACTTACACGGGCTTCTGTTTGCTTATAACAGTGCTGTGTTTTCATATGAAGATAGTTTGGCTTCTTGCTGTGATCAAGTAGAGCCCAAATGTTCAATGCCTTGCAGCTATGGAGAGGAAGAATGGAAATCTTTCCACTCTGCCTTATTTTTTTTTCCAGTTAATTGAGGCATGTATACTGTCTCGAATTTCTCTGCTGCAGAAGTGACTTTTTGAACCATTGAGCAAGATTCAGATGAATTTGGTAGCTAGAACAAGGTTAAGATATGTATGTAGCACATACTTAAGTGAGAAACAAAGCTTTCAGAAACTAAAAATCATATGCTTACGAAACTACTTGCTATTATTTCTGGAAATATTGTTTCCTGGAAAATATCTATTATTTGGTGAGGATTCATGTAGGTCTCGGGCATGTGTGTTCTATTTTGGGGGTGGAGAAATGGCTTTGCACTCTATATACTATGTGACTAAGGCATGCAAAAACTATGAGCTATTGTGTAATAGAAATTTGTGAGGCTTTGAGTTAGTGTTAACAGAACTTTCTCACTTACTGGATTTAAGATACCGAAGCAGTAGATACTGTCATCTTCAGCTTCAAAATACAACTAAAACCCATGCATAATAGTGGAAGAAAATAGAGAGGTTTATCTTTCTCTAATCATTATTTGTAGAGAATAGCATTTATGCTGAGTATATCAGCCAAATCAAAGAACTGTTGAAGTGGGTTTCCTTAGTGTTATTTAACTAAATGTTTAGTTGAACTGTATGGGATAACTGTGCCAAGTTACACTTACAGGAAATTATCTCCTTACTGGTGTGCTTAAACAAACTAGTCCTGTGTGTTATGTACTGTTACTCAGCAGAAAGACCTGTCCTCTGAAACATTCTAATTTTGTTTGCTGTTGGAAACTTCATGGCATCTTCTATATTAAGTGCTTGATAGTTTTAAAATGTTAAGTTTCATGTGATAGCTATTCAGTTAAGCAGTCATTGTGAATGCTTTGACAGAAGTCATTTGAGCAGTGTGTGCTGTGTGACTTAGAATTTCTGAATTTTTCAGCAATGCTGGGAAGAACTTGTGCAGGTTTTAACATAAATCTTCTCCAAAGAACTAAAAGACAAATCTTTCCATTAAGTTTTCAGTAAATGTATGCTTGTCAGCAAAATACTTGCATAAAAGCTGCTTTTCTCTTTCTCATTATTAAGTAGTCATTTTTCTAATGAATAAGGCAACATTGGTATTCTAATTTCTGTCTTATGCTTAGCTTAGATGAACCTATGATAATAATACTTTCTCAGTGTTTGTTATATACAGTGTTTTAATACTTAGACACTACTTAAAGATCAGATACTGTTCAAAATCCATAGTTGATACCAGATAAGACAGTGTGTCAAAAAATTGAGCTTTGCATCTAGCTTTAGTGCAGGTCTTCAGTTTTTAAAATGTTTTTGTCATCAATGCTGCTTGGTAAGAGACTGATAGCTTTGACTCTTCTCCCCCTTTCCATCCAGTATTGTTGTCCAGATATGATAAATAACTTTTTCCCGGGAGTGGCCAAAACGGAGTGTTTGAGTACGACAAGCAAGACTGCCGAGTCTGAGAAAGGAAAATTGATTATGTTAGTTAATGACTTTTACTATGGGAAACATGAAGGTGATACCCAGCAGGTACAACAGGAGCAGAAGACTCATACGACCTTTAAATGCTTCAGTTGTCTAAAAGTTCTTAAAAATAACATAAGGTATTTGAACTCACTTCCTTAATGGTTTGTTAATCTCTTGCAGCCTGCATT
Source organism: Heliornis fulica (assembly GCA_013399135.1). Classification (NCBI taxonomy): domain Eukaryota; kingdom Metazoa; phylum Chordata; class Aves; order Gruiformes; family Heliornithidae; genus Heliornis; species Heliornis fulica. The sequence goes on from VXBZ01000837.1 coordinate 250,057, forward strand.
AAAAATTCATCTCTTAGGAATATAATGTTTTTTCGTATTCAAAACTGATAATATTGGGTGACTGAACAGAAATTGAATTAATTTTTACTTTGTGTGGCCATAACTTTTTACAGACTAGTGTACAAATTTTAATGGTGTCTAACGAAAACTGTTTTAATGAGAGCAGTTGTAGGATTTTGGGGTTAGAAAGGGCAACTAAGTATTTTACAATTTGCCATCTGGATGGATGGCGATATCAGTAGGTGTGAGTGTTAATTCCCTTTAGGGATGCACAATCACTAATAGTTGGTGCTTTGCTTATGTAACATCTGTTAATTTTATGGAATAATTTTACTTATTAACACTGCAAAAAAACTTTAGTAAGCTCTTTTAATAGGTAGATGAGTTCGTGTCATTGTTCCTCTGGAAGTTAAGGTCATTGAACTTTTTTACATGCATTCTTCAAGGGAAGCTGAAGTAGCAGAATCAAACAATAGCCCATTTTTCAGTTTTAAAAAGAGCACAGTCTGCAAGTTAAAATGGACAGGTTTATGCTAACATTAGATCCATATTACTGAACAAAAATTTCACTTAGCTACAAATGTGAAATGTGTTATTAATCATTAAATGTGTAAATCATATGTAGAAGTGTCAGTAATTTGTCTTAAGCAGCTTGAAAATGTATGTTGCTACACTTTAGATTTACTCTCATCGGCTTTATAGTTTCTTTTAATTAAAGCACTTATTACCCTGCAATTTATCTTTAAGAGAAATAGGCAACATTTTATATAGGCCGAGAGCTTTTCCTTCTGGCTTTCTGTGCGTAGGCCTGCTTCTGCAATAACATGAGAGATAGTCCATAGAAAGAATACATCTTTTAAATTAATCCAGTATCTTAAGAAATACTTTTCAGACACTTTTCTACTCAGAATTATAAGTGTGAGCTGATGGTGTTTTGGTGCTTGTATGTTGCATAGCAAGTTATTAAAAATGAGCACCTAATTTTTTAATTTGAACTTCTTTAGAGTCCACCATGTTATTTTTTGCTGTAACTTTGTAGCTGTATCCATACTTCATAGCTTCAGAACTTTTATTCCAAGGTATACTTTATACCTTTAAACATTTATAGTGGGCAAAATAAATATTTAGTACCCCTGCATTTCTTGTGGAAAATTTCCAGACCTTAATTCAGGAAAGCATATTAATTCAGAATCTCCTCCTTCCTTTAAAAATTCTATTGTTGAACACCCAGTTGAAACAATGTTCTGTGAAGGTTATATATGCAGTACTAGTGTCAGTTCCTTTCTTCTGTTTAAGTACCCTTTTTTTTTTTTTTTATTTGTGGGGTTTGTGGTTTGGTGGTGTTTTTTTTGGTTTGGTGGTTTTCATTTTTTTTTGTTTTGTTTGCTTGTTTTGGTTTTTTTTTAAGCAACTAAATGATATCAGAAACTTGAGCTCAAGAGACTATTCTCCTTGCTTATTGGGGTTTTTGAGTTAGGTTTTTTTCCTAATTGCAAGGTAACCACTTTGAGAACCACATTCCTGTTGTGAGTGTGGCCTTCATTTAATAGTTTGTCTGGCTATACTGAAATGAAGCGCGTGAAAAATAAAATGGTTTTTGGAGTTTGCCTGTAGTGGGTTCTGTAACTGTAACCTGCCAGTATTGTCATGGGTGTCTAGACTTCTTAGCCAGAATAGCTACCTAATGCAGATTGGAGGACATATTAATGAGGAAAAGGTGGTAACTTAAAGTAGGAATAAACCACCAAGTTTTTGTGCTTTCCTGTCAGCTACACAGTGACTTGCTTTAACTGTCCTTCATAAATCAGTCCTAAATGCTTTATACAAAGATAGCTCCTGAAACCCTGCCAGCGGTAGTTTCAGATAAAACTACAATGTCCTACTTACAAATAATTTCTTGCTACTTAATAATTTGCAGCAGAGCTAAAGTTGTGCTTTCTTCAGGAATGGCTTCAAGACTGGTAGTGGTAAAGCATGAACAGCTTGTGTCTTGTTGCCTTTGCAAGCTTACTTTTATTTCAAGGCAAGAACTTGTTCTAATCTGAAGCACAAAAATGCAGTAGATAGCTCTAGTCTTACACCATATCTTGAAACATGTTCTGTGTCATGTAGTCAAGGTTTCTTCATAAGCCTAGAAAGATGCTTTCTGGAACAGTCAGTTTACTTAATTTTACCTTTTTGTTGTTTTTAAATGAATGCTTATTCCTTTATTCTTTATTAAGATTTATTCTTTCTAATTGAAAGTCCTTGCAGAGTAAATCTAAAGAATCCTGTGTCTTGCATGTGATGTCCCACATAGTGAATGTTACAATCTAGGTTTTTTTGCACCTGTTCACTCTAATTTAAAGGTTTATGAACCACATGAAACATCACCTGGAGCTTGAGAAGCAGAGCAGTGAAAGTTGGGAAAGCCACACTACCTGCCAGCACTGTTACCGACAGTTTCCCACCCCATTCCAGCTGCAGTGCCACATTGAAAGTACACACACGCCTTACGAGTCATCTAGTAAGTTGGGTTGTGTCACATTGAATCTTTTTGTGATCTAAAATTTTTAGATGTTTTCTGACTTTGTGTTTTACTTTTTTCTTGTTTTTCACTTTTTCTAGCAATTTGTAAAATCTGTGAATTATCCTTTGAAACAGAGCAAGTTCTCTTGCAACATATGAAGGACAATCATAAGCCAGGTGAAATGCCGTATGTTTGCCAGGTATCTCAGAGTGACTGTTATTTATTTAGATACACAACCCCTTTTAACAGTCTACTGTGAATAAACCTTTTACATGAAAGTAAAACTTTTTGTTTTAGGTATGCAACTATAGGTCTTCAGCTTTTTCAGATGTAGAATCGCATTTTAGAACAGTCCATGAAAATACAAAACACTTGCTATGCCCATTTTGCCTCAAAGTAATTAAAATAGGAACACCATATATGCATCATTACATGAGACATCAGGTAAGCAAATAATTTCAATCCCTTATGCTAGAAAAAAGCTAAATATGTCATGAGTCTCTTGGGGGGGGAAGCACAAGTCATATGTACAGTTAAGAAATAAGAGTAGTTAGTAAAATATGGTAGAGTAACTACAGGTGTTTCTTCTGTAGTCTTCAATGGAATTACTGTGTCAGGTTTTTGTGACAGCTGCTGCCTGTTTAAAAAAACACCAGAATATATTTGAAAGAATATCTCTGATATTTAGTTTATACTGTAGTGATGTGTACTACTGTTTTTGAGGTTACTACCTAACCTTCACCAGTTCAAATAGAGAAAAAGATTATGAAGTACTATGTGTTCTTGTAACTGGTAACCTGATTCCTTCTCCTCCTTAGTAAGTGTACTGCCTTGCATGTTCAAGTATTTCTGTATTCTCTTTAATTTCTACACAGTATATCAGCTTTGTACAAGTAGGGCTTTGTCCAATTGATGATTTAGAAACTGGGTAACTGTTGCTTGAGACAAGCTAGGTTTGGACTTTTTTATCATGACATTCATGCTTACTATAGTGTCTCCATTTCTAAAAGAAAAAAGGAATATACCGTTGCACAAAATGCAGACTGCAATTTTTGACATGCAAAGAAAAAATGGATCACAAGACTCAGCATCATCGAACATTTAGGAAGCCCAAACAGTTAGAAGGATTGCCTCCTGGAACAAAGGTATGTGTTCATATGGCAAAATTAAGAGGGGGCAAAGGGAAAAATTATTTTAGACAAAGGGGTAGAATAGAAATAAGTGCTTCTCTATTCTTTTTCAACATGACCGTGGTTTTTGTTAATTTGCCCCCTCCCATTTCTCCTTTTATTGTGCTAGGAGAAAAGGAGATAGTCTGGATGTTGGTCTTGAGGGGTCTGTGTGGTTCTTGAGGAAAAACTTTCAGTCTGTGGAAGTTCATGAAGTGTCATGTGGAGTGTGAGATGTTCTTCTCCATAGACAATATGTGCCTAAAACTGAGGTCACAAGGTGTTTTTCAGCTCTAGTGTTTGAACTGTGGGTAGGAAGCAACACAAATATCTGCTGAGTTTATGAATTAAACTTGGGGCTCCTCAGAAAACTTACACTATCTTCAAATCATTTTTCCATTTTGCAAGAAGCAGCCACTTAGCCTGGGATTTTCCTGTAGATTTCAGGACTTCTTTGTACAGTTTTCAGTGAAGCGTGAAGATACATGCCCTTTCAGTTGAAAGGAATAAGAAAGGTAGCGTTTTGATAGCTCTTTGCGATTAAATTTCTTGTAGAATCAGGAAGGGCAAGTGACTGATGTTGATTATGTTGTAAAGCACTGATTCTGTATTTGACAATATCTCTATTTTCCAAAGACTTCAGTCTTCAAATGTTTTGCATGTTCTAAGCTTTTATTAGATCATGATGTTGGTAGAGCTCAACAGAAAGTAGATGGCAAGGCTAAAGAGCTTGGAAATAGGTTTAGAAGATGAGATGCTTCTAAACTATGAGTGTGGGCAAGAAGTACAACTAGGAGTCATGTGGCAAGTGAAAACAGAGAAATAAATGTCAAGGCAAGATAAGGGGGTGTAATAATGCCAGATAAGAGGTCAGAAACCAGAATTACTCCTTGGGGGTGTAGGATGAGCAGGAAAATTATCTGAAGGATGTAGATTATCTCTTTGTGAGGGAAAAAGACATAGGGCTTTTGTTAAATCCAGGTGCTGATAGGATTCAGTCTTAGCTGCAGATCATGAGAGCAGTGTTGTCACAACTGTTTCCACCAAAAATGAACTCTATTCAACAGAGCTCAATTTTCAAAGCAGTCTGCACTGAGTGTTTCTTATGTTGTGACCTCTGTTGTAAAATGACTTAAACTTTGAGACAAACAGGAATGGAATCATTAAAAAGCTTAAATCTAAATACAAAAAAATTTAATTTCTTACTTGTAGGTAACTATTCGAGCATCTGTTGGATCTCTTCAATCAGGATCATCAGCTACATCTTCTATTAGTACAAGTACATCAACATTTCAATTATCACCTAAAGCTAAAAATACAACCACTAAAAATCATAACAAATCTAATACAAATAAGTCAAAAGCAAAGTCAAAACCAACTACATCAAAGAAGCAAAATGCATGGACCAACAGCAAAAAAAAAAAAGTTACAAATACAGCATTGCATAAACTAAGGTAAAATCTATTAGCATTAAGAATATCATTGTGTATACTTTAAATGATCATTTTCTGGTAACTTTGAATACTGCAGTACAGGAGACTCGATACTTCAGTTGTGCAGAAAAAGCTGGAGCATACACTTCCCTCATACTGGCTCTGTGATGATAGTTCTGAATCATCGCTCACTGATTTTGTTGATGCTAGACTCCTTTATGAAGGATGAACAGATGTTCTGGAAACGTTTTTATTCTAAACTTCTGAGTTTTTCTCTGCACAGAGCCACAGACTCCTAAAATACTGACTCATTAATCAGATTTATGTTTAAAACTATCCTTATAAGTGCAAGTAATAGGGAAAATGCTGTGCTTATGTTTACAGTTTACTGTGTTTTGCTATCCTTAAATTAACAATTAAATGGGGGTTTTATGAAGTAGAATATAATTTCATGAACTAAGATGAGTTAGCAATTTTCCCTGCTAACGCTCAGTGTGTAGCTTTTGAAGACATCCAAAACTGGCTAGTAGTACTGGGGGAAGAGAAGGATTGCATTCTTGCTTTATCAATATTTCAGAGCTTGTGGGGAGTATCAGAGGTGACAGGGAAGCCATAAGTTTTTTCTGTGTGTAGGCATGGATGAAGCATTTCTTTGAAACTTCTTGAGTACAGAGAGACAACAGCAGCAGCTGAAGTTGGTGGTTCATCTACTGCAGTATCTTGTTTCCAGTAGTGGCCAGTAATAGTTGCTTACATTCACTTTTATTATTATGGTCATGATGACAGCATAATTCAAGAAGACAAAGTTTTCTCTTCATATGTACTAATGTAACCTATAATTATTTAAAGGCTATATTTTTACTTTATTTGCATTTTAAATAGTTGTCTGTAAGTATTAACTATTGACTTTTTCATATTACTGTTAGGTATTGTTTGGGAGCTCACAAATGCATTGAGTGCTACTCAGAAATAAAAGATTTTGCAAGCCATTTTCCTACTTATGTCCACTGTAGCTTATGCAGATATAACACTAGCTGTAGCAAAGCGTATGTGAATCACATGATGAGGTAAGAATTCTCCAGAATTTTTCGTGGGTTATCAAATACTTCTCTAAATTAATGCAAGGTGTGTTAAGCGTTTCTTCTAGCTGAATTTTGATTCGGGTCATAGGGCTGGCGAGGAAATGTAAGTTTGGATACTTTGTAATGGGGGCCTAAATCACACTTCCTTGTTTCGCAACATCCGGTGTTCAGGCAGTGTTCTTTTTTTTTTTTTTTTGTGCTTCAGAGTTCCTCTGGGATCTCCCATAATCATTTCTAGCAGACATAACAAATAATCAATAATTATTGTGTGCTTTCTGGGTTTCAGATTGCAAACCTTACCTGACTTTTACAAGTGCTGAATTTATACAGCCACAGCTATACTGATGACATCTATACTCTGAATACCATGTAAAGAATGTTTCTAATAGCATATTCAAGTGGACCAAGTACTTCTGGTCATCCATAAAAATAACACCTCATTTTGTAGGAGGTTTGTCATTAATTATGAAGCAGTGTAGGGTAGTTATTATTAACAAGCTTTTTTTACAGCTGTCAAGAAAACAAATGCATTACAGAGTCATACCACACAACCATTAGATGAAGATCACATAGCAGTGGTAAAACAAAATTTTTGAAAACCTACTTGTTAATCGTGTCCCGAACAAGCCAAACATATTCCAGAAAAATATGAAATACATCTGCATTTTTAAATAGTGCATACCTAAAATGCATTGTCATTATTGAATGCCAGAATTATTGATTCCATGACCCAAGTCTTTAAAAAGTTTGTGACTATTTTATGTGTTGACCTATTCTTAAGTTTGATGCTTATCTGTGTCCTCAGCTGAAATAGTTTCTGTACTTTTATGCATATAATCTATTGATTGTGTGCTTTTAAAGAAGAAAAAAAAAAAGGTGTTTGATTTGTACAAAAGGAAGTTTATTCCAGAAGGGGAGTCCAAGGTGAACTGTTCCTACCGTTGTCCATGTTCTGGGTGTTGTCAAATTCAACCATGTAGTAAAATAGCCAGTCTTTTTTCCTCAGTCTCCTTGATTTGTTAAGTCAAGTCTTGCTCCTCCCAAACTTGTTACTTACATGGGAGCCAGTGATTTAAACTAGAGCTGAGATTCACAAGTCTGTAAGCCTTCAGCAATTTCATGTTTTAGAATAATGCAGCTCAGTAATGGAGCCTTTTGTTTTCATATCCTCTATAAGCAAATTGCAGTACCTTGAACAGCGTAGGGAATATGTGGAAAAATGTACTCCAGAAAACCGAAGTGGTAATGTTTTCTTGTATGTAGTTTTCACAGTGCTCGTCAAAGTAAAAGATTTTGGATCTATAAGAAGCACTCGGAAGAGCTACGGTAATTCATCTTTTTCAATTACAGATCACACTGTGCTTGCTCTCTGGTAGTGAACTGATGACTTAAATGAGATTAAAGCCTCTTGCGTTTCTAGGCTTCAGCGCTTTAGAAAGAGCAGGGAAGTAAACACGTTAGCTCTTTCACCAGCACTATTCTGTTCAGTGAGAAGTTTCTAATTGGTAAATATTTGTTTACTTACTTTTTAACCCTGAGAAGCGTTAAAAACATTTCTATTCCTTTATTTTCCAGCTATTCCTACTGTGAAAAATGTGAGGGGGGCAAGAGAAATACACAACTAAAATCCACCAAACCCCAAAAACTCATCCTTTATAGATAATCTTGTCTAAAGTGGTGTTCTTTATACTGCATTCAGCATGGTCATGCCCTGGTCATTGGTACAGGGATTTCTAGCTGTTACATGCAGTATAAAAAGTAAGATGATGTTTGATTTGTCTATTTTTGAGTCACCTAAAGCATCAGGAGGCTTTTTATAGTCTGTCCAGTTGCTGTATATTAAGAAAACTGTTTTCACAACCCTATTGTACTTATACTTTTTACTTTCTCCAGAGGTGTGACTGTAGTGTGTCTTAACTGTGACTTCCTGACTGATGTTTCTGGCTTAGATAGCATGGCCACACATCTGAGTGAAAGCCACACTCATACTTGTCAAGTTATTTTAGAGAAAGGTGAGTACTTCTAGTGTCTTTTTATATTGTATGCATATAAAAATATGTGGATGTCTCTTACTGCAGTCTTTCTCAGCTGCATTATCATTATTTCTGTGTACTGGGATTTGAAAGTGAGTACTTAAATATTTCATCATTTATACATATTTTTAATTCTTTATTTTTATTTTCAGTTTCTGTAGATATCCCAACTGCCGAACAAGTAACTGAGTAAGTTGTTTGTTTTATTGCTGAATGTTTTTTCTATTGATTTAGTGATGGACAAAATTTGAACTTTGAACTTGGATGTCTCTTGGTTTTCATAGCATTTGAAATGTATGTAGGAAAACCCTTAAACCCTTTCTTTATTAATGCTTTTTGCTCTTACTGTGTGCACAATTACAAGAATGAGGAGATTAAAGGAGGTTAGCTACTGCAGCCTAAAATCAAAACCATTTTTTTGCTGTTTGGCCGAAGAGTTGTAAATCTTGCAGCCTTAGAACTTTGCTGTTCTAAGTCTAAACTTGGTGAAACTGTTACTTCAACTTGCTCTTTTAATACTACCTGTATTAAATGACTGTGCTGTTTACGTAATATCAATACGAATTTTAAGTGAGCCTTTCTGAAGTAGAACAAATGCAGTCTTTTATTGTAAATATTCACAAAATACTTTCGAAGTTATTTATGAGACAGGAATGCTATTTTGTTTAATTCTGCCTTTCAAAGAACAGCAAATAGGAAAATTGAATCTTGGCTTCCATTTTTTTTTTTTTTTAAGAACTTGAAAAAGACCCTGCAGTGTTGCTGAGATGGTGCTTCAGGGTTTCCTTAAGGTTTTTTAACCTTAGAAGAATCAGTGTGCCAAGCCATCCCCAATTACCTTGGAATGGTACCCGAGGCTTTACAGTACAGCTTGTGGTGCTGCGTATGTGTTAATTCAAGGTTTAGAGGTGTATCAGTTCAATGAAGCATTTGAGTTCTCTTTACAGTCTGACATTTTTGTTCCCGTGCTCTGAAATGGTTAAGAAAGGTATTTTAGAAGGCAGATAAAAGCAGTTTAACCTTGATTTAACAACAAGATGTCATTGAGTCCGTGTAGTCTGTGGCAGGATTCTAAAAAGGATTATCTAATCATGCATGATAACTCTTCCAACAGAGCAGGAAGTGCTTAGTCCTCAAAGCATAAATAAGCCTTCACTGAGTGTTTGGAAGTATCCCCAATAGGTTATTTCAAAATTAAGGTGGATTTTTTCCTTTCTTATTTCCTTCTACTTAAAGTAGCCAGCAAGAGAGTATACTGGAATAATGTCATCAGACACAAATTAGCTCAAGAAAAGTATTTCTGTACGAGTAATAATAGAGTAAAATATATGTGACAAAAGTCAAACCTCTGCTGTTAACTATTTAGCATGTGATATAATGGAATAAAACCGGTAGTCTGATGGGATGACTAAGAGACATTATTAAAAATAATGGAATGTATTCTGGCAGAAATGAATGGGGCGGGGTTAAGTTAGTATCAGAAAGCCTTTTTAAATTTTTTTTCTCCCCAAAAAAGCTATGTAAAAATGAAATTTCTGGTTTTGTAGTACAGAATATTGAAATAAGACAAAACACTGAAGTCATCTAAAAGGGTGTGCTACGTTCCCTTCATTAATTCAGAGTGGCTTATGTCCTTTAATAGTTTAGATTTCAGTGGTACTCAAAACAGTAGAGAAATAATGTATAAAGCTTTGATACCTGTGAAAACCTTAAGTCTTGTGCTTAGAGCTGGCATTAGGTGCTGGGAGCTAATACTTGGAGAACTATAAGGAAAGTCTATAGATGTGTGAAATGGTGGGTGAAGAGGTAGCTGTGGCAGGCTGTTGTCAGTGCTGCACAAGCTTCTTACCGTCTTGAATATATTACAGAGATGTCTTCAGAAAATACTTAGAAATGTTGGTTATTCAAAATACGTATTAATTAAACAGTTAACATTTGGGTAAGCACCAAAATGATTTGGAATCAAGAGTGTGTGCAGGTTGGTTTCTGCAAGCTGTTATATTAGGACATACACAGATGCCCATTATTTTTGAGAGCTCTTATTTGGCATAAGATTGGTACCGGTACTACATGAGGTGATATAATCTGTGATGGTGCTTTTTGAAACTGTTGATGCTCGTAGATTTCAGCAATTCTGTACATCTTGTCCTTTTCTGTATACTAGATCCCTGTTATTTTGGACAAGAATATATAATTGCTAAACTGAGAGCATGAGTATGTATATGCAGATGTTTTAATTCATTTTTTTCAGTACAGAGTGCGCACAAAAATGTTCATCTTTTTGTGAGAAGGTTCTTCATGGCAATCTGTGGTTTGTTTGCCTTGGAAGAAGAGGAACTTGCAAACAATATTCATTACTTTTCCTGTGTAGTTTCTCAATGATCTGTGAATGTTTCTTCCCATTCTTTGACCTGTAATTCAATGAGGTATGACTTGTTTATAGGGCTCTTCAGAATCACTTCATCAGAATCAGTGACAATTACAATCTTGAATGCATTTGGATCTCTTGCATCTTTTAGAGGGTATCTCTTACTATATATCAGGCTGTATGTAAGATTCCTCTTTATTGCTAATGAGCAGGCATGTTCTTTGAGCTCCATGTAGTATTGTTATGACTGTCTTAGGACCAGAATCCTGCCATTAGTAATACAGATAAACTAGCTGGAGATGTTCTAGCAGGAATTGCTCTTCCAGCTGTTACTCTATGTAAAGTTGTCTTGTTTCAGTGATCCACCTTGTGCTGAGGGAATAAGGCTTAATAACTATGCCAGTACTCTTCTAATGCTCAACTCTCTGCTTTGTGCAACAAATAATATATTTCTTAAATGAACTGACAGCAGACATTTTTGTTGCAGGGGAGTTGAAAGTGAGCAGGTATCCTATACTGCCTTGGCTCACTGATACATCATTGTGGACCAGAAAATTGAACCCAGTCCAGCTTGGGAGTATTTTGGTATGTAAGTGAACAAGGATCTGACCAGACCTTTTCCTTCACACATTGAAGCTGTGGTATTCTCGCATCTTTTAGGCAGCAGGTCTGGTCTTTTCTCCCAATATTGTAGTTTGGCAAAGGCCCTTTTGTGATAATGTTCTCTGCTTTGCAGCATTGACTTGCAGCTTTTTGGGGGCTATACTCCTGCAAAGAGAGGCTTACCAGGAGTTTCAGTTATGTGATGCAGTGTTTCTTTGTTGCTCATTTGCAGTGTTTGTTTGCTGCTCAAGTCTTGATATCATCCCAAGCTAGAGTACCATGTAAATTACGATGTATCTGCATTGACATCAAAGCCCATTTTGTTCTGAACTTGATCCTAGCTTCTGAAATTCAAGGGCTTTGTCATTCTCTTTGGGTTCTCACTAAAACATACAAGCCCTGATCTGTTGAATACTCAAGTTTACAGTATATAGTGGCAAAATAACTTTGAATTACTTCTGTCACATGCAGTGGCATAAACTGAATCGTGGCTGAAGGAATTAAGCTGCTTTGCTCTGGTAGCTAAGCTTCTTTTTGCTCCTAAATACTGTAGGAGGAAAGCAGGCAATGGAAACGGATACATTTATTGAGCCTTGATTTTGAGGGTGGAGCAGCCACAGTTCATTCACACCTTGTTCTTCTGGTATCATCTCTCATCTTTGAGGATGCTCTGCTCAAGCTGCTGAGACATCTACTGCTTTTGATTTCACTGCTTCTGACTTCATCTTTAGTTCTAGATTATCTATGGCAAGTTTATCCATCAACAGGTTGTCTGGATATATGATGAGCTTTTGTCACAGTGAATATCTAGTATTTCTCCAAACTCAACCTTCTGCTTACAGTGGGTATGTGCCTTGGTTGAATCTCTCCATTTACAACCTTCCAGGCAACCTAATAGATAGAACTAATCTTTCTTCGAGATCAGTCACTGTTATAACTTCCAGGTTATGATTTTTGATGAATACAAGCTGTTCTTGATTTGCAGCACTTCCTTTTCTGCATAATCAAAGTCTCTGAGATTAATCCAAGTTTTACTGGTGTTTTTGTCTTCTTCACTATTTAAGCAGTAACAGTTTTGGTGACAGTGAGCTTCTGCAACTGCTGTGGTATTGCTAATAATAGCAAGGATCCTGTCATCCATCGTCTCTTATGCATATTTTGTGATTACACCTTTGTACACTTTCTCAGTTCTCTAAAGTCTTGTTCTTCTGCTACTTTGTTTTTCTTCTGACAGAAGCCATGTCCCATCTTGAATGCTGCTGTTCAACTTCAAGCATCAGGTATCCACTACAGGTTTTTCTTGCAGGCCTTACTTCTGTTTTGACACAGCAGCATTCAAAAAAAAAACCCAGAAAAAAACTGAAACCAAGTGGGTTTGTGTTTTCATTGTGAACATGCTGTTGCATTTCAGATGAAGTTGAATCTGTGATATTTCACTTTCATTCAGGTTTCTGTCAACAACCAAACTGGAATATGATTGCAGATTTTCATGGCTTCCATAAATGCTCTCTTCACAGTTTTCCCAGAAACTGCACTAGATCAATACTTTGATTTGAAGCTATGTGTATTGTACGTCTTGTGAATGTTTATTTGGAATATTATCATGTGGTTCTTTTACAGCTTTGCTACAGGCTTGTTTAAAGTTTCAGACTTACAGCTGAAACACTTGTAAGCTACCTACAGATTCACCAGTGTTCTGTAAATATTTCACATAAAACCAATTGGCATCCTGTTTCTGGTTGAGGATCTCAGAAAAGTTACTGATGTGGAAAACTCAAAACAAACGCAGTACTAAACCATTCAAGTAAACCTGCCTGACTTGATATTAAATATCCATGATGGTCCCAACAACTACAAAGTTACATGAATAATGCAACACGTTGGACCACATCTGCAGGGACAGAGCACGGGTATGCATGGTATAACCAGTTCAGCTTATGGTCAAAGAATTAAGATTCCATTTGTAGGTACCTTAATCTGTCTCCTTTCTGTTACTTTCAGGATGTTAAGTGTCACTGCCTTAATGGGCTCTTAAAAATCTTGCAGTTGCAGGAAAACCCTACTTGATTAGCAAATTCTATACTACCTTTGTTTTTAACGTCTTTCTGACAAGAAAGTAAATGTTTCTGTTATTCATTTAAATGTCTGTAAAAGTGCAGCTCTGTAACACTACTCATGAAAATATTAGTATGTTGTTAATCAGCTCTCTACGTTGCTAACTCAGTTTTACAGGTGAGAAACTGGGCCCAAGTAACATGAATGTGACCATCTTTCCCATTCCATTCAGTCACTAACAGTGTAAAATACTGTCATGCAGAAGCAGCTTTTCCTTCTCTATACATCCATGTATATCCTCCCAGTAAATCATACAGCCAAATATTTGGGGGAGAAGTGTACTGCATGAATTATTGGCTCTTCTTAACTGTTGTATCTTTAAAAATGGGGAGTTTCTGCTAAAAGCTGGAGGATTTTTTTTTTTGCTTTAAA
>VXBZ01000839.1:7010-20157 GCA_013399135.1 Heliornis fulica
GGGGAGCGGCGGGGGGTGGGTGAGGGGGGCCGCCTCCCTCTGTTCACGTTTGGGGATGCTAATGGACATTATGCACCTCGGAGACCCGCGGTGGCGCATTACCCGGCCCTGGGGGCTGCTACCAAGGGGAGAGCGGGGCCGGGATGTTCCCCACGATGGGCAGCGCCGTTAGCGCCAGCTCAGCACCGGGCTGTCGCTCTCAGCCTAGAATTTGTCGAAGGCTCCGAGCATGAGCTGGGGCTTTTGGGGGGATGTAGCTTACTCTGACTGCAGGGAGCCCATCCTGTGCCTGTGAGTCCTTAGGGAAAACCCACACAGACCAGGGTGGCTCCCGGGATACGGCTCAGTACCCTCCAACCGCTCCTCTCCTTTCCCACCCTTTGTCCCAGCTCCTGAGGCTCTTCCAACCCCCTCAGAAAGCTCAGTCTGGGAAGGAAAAAGCCTAAAAGCCACCAAACGGTGCCTGTGGTTACTCTTCCTTGGCACTGACCTGTGCACAAGGCGCTGTGAGGCAGAGCCCCTTCAGACCCAGCGGGGAAGGGAAAAGTCAAACACGGGAGCAGATTGTGAATTTGACCCCAATTGTCGGAGGTCCCGAGCCCACATGTCTCCTCTCACTTGGACAGGGATGGGAGGTGACATTCCCGGATTCTCCTCCCCCCATTGCTGATTTTGGGGGCTGGGGGGAGGTGGAGGGGGGGGGAGGAAGGCTCGCCAGGGCCGGGCTGTCTCCCACCAGCTTGGCGGGACAGATGGATGCTCTGTGCTGGGGCGTCAAGAGCTGATGCACTGATTTGGGCAGACGTCTTGGCACAAGGATCGCCTCTGCCAAGGGCCACCTGGAGAAACACAACAAAGGGGACAGGGAGGAGGAGGAGAGAGGAGGAAGGAGACTCCTTCATCCTCCTTGGCTCACCCCCCAAAGGTTGGTTCATTGGCACAAGCAGACGTAGAGGTGGCCAAGCCCAAAACATCTCTCCTGCCTTCCCAAGGGCTGGGACCATGCCCTGGGCCTCAAGGCTGCCTGTCTGGAGGGTGCAGACACCAGAAGAGAGAGAGAAGCTCTAGAGAAGTGGGTTATACCAGAGGGTCCCCAAGGGAAAGATCCCAAAGGGAGACTGATCTTTGACGGCACCGGCATCGCGAAGGCTCGAGCTCGGCGCTGGCAAGGCAGACACGGTGTGGCTGTGCGTAGGGACGTGGGGACTGTGCCCTTCCACCCCACGGAGACACATCCAAACCCATCCCTTTTGGTGGGAAAGGGGCTGTTGGCCCGGCAGGAGCACCCAAGCAGAGCACCCAGGCTCCTGAGGGGTGGTCCAGGCTAACTTCTGAGCAGAACAGAGGCCAGGCAGGGAAGGGTTATACCCCTGGGAAACCCACCTCCCCAGTAAGAGGGGTGCTGAAGGTGAACCCTGGTGCTGTTGTCAGCAGATGCTGATGGGAGCCGACAGGCGAGAGGACACGCTGGGCTGGCAGAATTATCGAAGCCTATTAGCCTGCCCGGGAGTTCGCTTGGGAAAGCCATTAACCTCTGCAACCAGAGCAGCAACGCCCCCTCCTCCTCCTCCTCCTCCTCCTCCTCCTCCCAGCCTTCCCCCAAGCATTAGGAGCAAAACCCCTGGGAATGAACCTCATCCTACAGGTGGGGAAACTGAGGCAGGGGGCTAGAGAGGGGACACCCTGTCTGTGCACCCCCAGTGAGAGCATCCTCAGCTACGTGAGAGGATGGGCAGAGCCGTGTGGGGAGGAAGAGGAGGAGGAGGAGGTGGCATGCATGCAGGCCAGATGGCCGGGTTTAATCACTCCGTCTTCCCGCGTTGGGCTCCCACGGCTGCGCGCTGGCACTGTCTCCTGTGCCAGGGACGGGGGGCTCAGCTTGGGCTTCCCCAGCACCCACAAGTTCTCCATTCCCACAAACCTGAAGGAAACGGATTTCAGCTGCCTTTAAAGGACAGAAATACCCCGGCTCTGCCTGGGCAACCGAAACCTGGCGCTGCTGCGTCCCGGAGATGGGGAGGTCACGGAGGTCTTCCCCAGTATCTGCTCCAGGGCTGGCGTGAAGGGGCCTCAACCTCAGGGCGCCAGTCCTGGGGGGCACCAAAGTTGGCACAGAGCCAAAGTGGGGGGTCCCCTAGCCCCTTCCCCACCTCTCACCTGCAAAGACCAGGGAGGCAGAGGTGGGGGCCGACAAACCAATTACTCTAATGAATGGATGTGCTAGCGTGTTGTAGGGTAATTCACCATCTTGTGGGCGACTTGGCGTTTGGCCAACCTTCCCTAAGTAATATTTTATTTATGGGCTCCCTGAGCACGTCGATTCAGGGCTTTACTCTCTGAGACGATCAAAATTCATCGCACGGGGGTGGGAATATGGGGTTGGGGAGGNCTTCTCGGGGCGGCTGGACACCTGCCCTCACCACACTTTTGGCTGGCACATTTCAGGGGCCGGGGTTTGGAGGGACGGCAGCTTCACGCTGGTTTCTGGCTCGGCTGCCTCATCACACCTCCTCCCCGCCCCAGCATCCCTCCGGTACCTCCCCTCTCCATCCCCGTCAATTTTGAGCGGGGGCTGGGGAACAAAAGCGGGGCCCTCCTCCCGCTCTCGGGTGATGCCGCATGCAGAAAGCAGATGTTACCCTGGCAACAGCTGTTTTGGAAACCTGCGTGGTCGCCAGCTCTCCCGGCGGCACTCGAGCCTCGAGGTCTCTGCCTTCGAGAGGTGCCACTCGAGCAGGGCGAGGAGAAAAGAGAATGAAGGACAAAGGCACGAACGAGGAGCTGCTGGTGGGTTTCTGCTGGCTGGGCAAGGCGGGATGGACTGTGGTTTTATGACCCAAGGGATGGCTTCACCCTGAAAGCTTTTCCCTGAGCAGGGTGCTCAGCCTCTTCGGGAGAAGGAGGGGTGCTCATTGGTACCCGAGATGCAGCATCAGCACCCGAGATGCCCCCATGGAAGGGCTCGGCCTCGTACCTGCGCGCAGCTGTGGTTGGCAGCTCGAGCGACACGGAAAGATGCTGCGGGGGGGTCCGGGAACATGATGGTGGTGGGGCTGGTGCCAGGCCAGGGGATGGGATGTTTCTCTCTGCGGCGCCTGAGAAGGGATTGAATGCGGGGAGGGGTCAGCACACGTGGACCCGCATCTGCTCCCAGCAAGAGGGGTGATGCACCAGGGACACTCAGGGGACCCCAAACCCTGTACCCCCAACCTGCTCTCCCCAAAGCCAGCACTCACTTGTACTCCTCAACATTGGTCACGACTCTGGCCACGGCGACGAGGGTCCCAGGGAGGTTGGCAAGGGGGGCTGACATCCCCCGCAGCAGCACCTGGGAGGTGGGGAGCCTGCGGTGAGGGGTCAGAAAATCGGGGGTGGGGGCGGATATACAGACACAACACAGCATCAACAGCCACCAGAGCAGGAGCCAGGAAGCCCCCCCACCCCCCCAACCCCCCTCCCCCAGCTCTCACCTCCAAGGCCACGTAGCTCAATCCATCGCAGCGAGGGATGAAGCTCCCTCTGCGAATGATGGTGACGTACAGGACTGTCCCCACGGGGTCCCGAGTCCTGGGCTGTTTGGGGAGGAGAGTGAACCGTGGGAGGAGGAAGGGCCAAGGCCATGTGACACGGACACTGGGGTGTGGGCAGCCCCATGCCCGCAATGATGCACCGACTGATCATTAAACTCACCGTCCCCCCCGAGCCTTCACAGAAAAAAAAAGATCAATGTAATAAATCTGCATTTAAATATTTAATCACCCCCACTCTTTGGGTAGGGAAAACTCATTTCTGCCAGCCTGAGCATAGGGGAGGCTGGTCTGGGAGAAGCCTGAGTGAGTTTGCCAGCTCTCAGCCAGGTGGGGAGCAAACAGCCAAGGCCCCAGGACCATTGAGGTCTTGGGATGGAGAAATCCCCACTGAGGCACTTGGAAAGCATCTTCTTCCCAGGGGCTCATGTTTAATGAGTCGTCTGACCTGGGGCCCAGCCCTGCATCTCCTTCCCGGGATGCTGAGGGTGAAAGTGCTTCCCAGCCTCCAATCCCAGCACTTTCCCTCTGTGTTTTCCCACTGGAGACAAAAAAAGCTCAGCACAAGGCCTGCCTTGTTCCCACCTCACAGGAAGCTCACGAGCCTCTTTGAGCACCTTCCCCAATGTGCCAAATTCGGTTTTCCCACCAGGATTACCCCGTTACATGAAGTTCCCTTCACCCACAACCCCCAGCTGCAGCTTTGGGGGTGACAGATCAAAACTATAAGCAGCGGTATGGGAGTGGCAAGGGTGGGGGACACACACACAGACTGTACCCACCAGCACCAGCCGGCAGTGGTGGGGCTGGAAGGGCTGGAGGTGCCGCACTGGCAGCTGGAAGGTCCCCAACGCCTCCTTGGTGGCTTTGTCTGCCACGGTGAGAGTAAGGGCTGGAAGGGGAGAGAGAGCTGGTGGTCAGGAGGGGAGGGGGATGGCAACCAGGTTTGGGGAGGGGGAGAGCAGGCAAAGCGCTGGGCAGAGGTGTAGGGAAGAGGGGATGGAGGCGATGGTGGCGGGGGTGGGGGTTGTATTGACTTCTTTCCAGCAGCTCCTTCCCCTTGCAGGCCCCAGTGGGGTGCTCAGGGGCAGGATTTAACCCATCCCAGGTTTATACACACAGGGGTACCCCAAGGAGCCGCTGTCGAGAGCAAGCACCCCCGGAAGCCGGTGAAGCCCGTGGGCGACCAGCACCGAGGCACCTCAGCTTCCCATTTCAGAAGCCAATCTCTTCTCTTAATTTAAGGCAAAGCTGCAATTTAGTTGACAAGCACGAGCAGGAGCCTTTTATAAAAAGCAAAAAAAAAAAAATAAAAGGAGCTGATGGAAAGGAAAACCGCCCTCTCTTTATGCTGCCATCAAGACTTGGGTTTCCCTTCCCCCAGCTTAATGACTGTGAGAGGCACCCGCCTTAACTCCTGCTTGGCCAACCTGGAGGTGCCCCAGGATGGAGACGACCGCGGGCGAGCGGTCCATGCTTTCCCAAGCTCTTCATCAAGCACTCGGGTTACATGGAGATTTTATCTTTCAGATTTTTCCCTCATGGGAAGAGCACCAGAGAAAATGCTCTGGGGTTGAGGAAGAGATAAGTGGCTTTTCTGCAGGTTGTCACCCAGGACAGATTGGCAGCTCTACTGTTGGAAATGGGGTTTCTGGGCAGGAAAAGGTGTGAGCTGCAGCTGGAAATGGCAGCTCTGAGCTGAACATCTCAGGGACGAACACCTCTGAACGTCTAGGGGGTGAACACCACCCCTGAACATCTGGGGGATGCTGGGAGGCGGATGAGCAGGGGTCCCATCGGGGCTCCTCGCATCCCTCCCGGGGTGGCGCGGAGCAGGTCCAAAGTGAATCACGCAGTCCTGGGATTCATTTAGGTCAGCGCCTAACGGGATTAGGCACGATGTGAAGATTGGCTCCTTGTTCTGCAGAGATCTGATTATAATCAAATCCCAGCCCCTAATGCTGTGAGTTCTGTCCCAGTTACAGACTTAGCAGCCCTGCGTGGGGAGCAACGGCATCGTGACGTGGGTCCGGCTGATATGAGGTGTCTGGGTGGTGGCAGGGAACAATTTGGGGTGCTCCCCTGCCCTTCCCAATGCCAATTCCCATGGGATGCTTTGGAAGATGCCCAGAGCTTGGCATGAGTATGCCCAGAGCTTGGCATTGTCACCTGCAGCCCCGTGTCTGGGGACATCTCCCTCCTGTTCCTACCCGAGTGTCATGTCCCGGTCCCCAGTACCCCCGTGCTCAGGGTCCTCTGATGCTCTCACCTGCCCAGCCTGCATCTCCAGCGTCCATTTCCACCATCACCTCCTCCTCCCAGGTGGGTGCATGAGTGGGTGCTGAGGATGCGTGGGTGGCCTGCGCCTCTGCCTTCTGCTCATCCCCTCTGCTGGTCTTACTGGGAGGAAAAGGGAGATGGACCAAGCTGCTTACTGGGTGAGGGAGGGAAATGTGTTAGCAAGGAGCTGTGTTGTGTAGAGGGATGAGCACCGACGCCACTCAGTGCACCCAACAGCATCCAGCCCACCCTCCCACTACCCTCTGCCCCTGCTCTGGGGCAGGCAGGGGATGCACTGGGGGCCCAGGGCTGGTTTTACTCCTGGCTGCTGGATTCTGCCAAGCCCCTGAGCCCCCCGGCAGCTCCTTTTATCCAAAAGGCAAGTGTGGACCCCGGAGGCCAATTATCCTTCTGTATTGATGAAGGGACAGGGAGGAGGCTGCTGGGAAAGGAGGGAGAAGATTGAATGTTAACGACCACCATCATTATACTCCGGACATAACGAGGCTGAGCAATAATTAACGTCGGTGTTAACATCTATGGGCCCTGGGTAATTGTTCTTCCATGCTGGTGCAGGGCTGTCACCATCAGGGCTCTTTTGGGGTTGTTCCTCCCACTTTTATCAATCAATCAATCAATCAATCAATCAATCTTCAATTACTCATGAGCTTAGCTAATGATAATATGGCCTCCCACCATTGTGGGGCTGATGGATCATTTGGAGGGGTGTCTCTACTGCCCAGTTATGTTAGGGCCCCAGAGAGTGTGGCAGTGCCCCACCACCTGTTGTCCTCAAACCCCCTCCATCCCCAGCAAAGGTGGACAGTCATGTGGCATCAGGCCAGCGGGACACAGATGTCCCAGCCCTGCTGATGGGTGAGTCCAGGAGAAGATAAAGGTCCTTCCAGCCATAAGGTGAGCTCCAGGTAGTGATGGGATTGAGCAGGCTCACCCTAGCCACGCAAGGAAGGTGCCATATGCTTGCAAGACCCCTCACTGCTGAAGACACTGCTCTAAGGGACCCTCGTCTGCGCCACATCCATGACCCACGCTCCTCTCCCATCTGCCATGCATCCCCTTCCCCACTGGAGAAGCCCACCTGCATCCCCCAGGGATGGAGCCGAGCTGGCCAGCTGTGGCAGGTGGGAATTAGCACTGGGCTGGCACTGGAAACAAACTGGCTCTCCAGTAATGAGCTCTGTGGGGGATTGCTCTGTCCGCAACGTGCTTGGAGTCTGAATGAAGCCAGACCTGGGCTGGGGAGGAGGAGGAGGAGGGTGAGACCTGGCTGCTCTGGGCTCCCTTCTTATAGACTTGCCTAAGGATGAGAGAGGGTTCAAACAGAGCTGTGAAGTGGAGAGGGGGGGTGAGCAGCAGGAGAACAATGTGTGGGGATGTGCTTCAGGATCGAATGGAGAGGCCGGGGGCAGGCGCAGCAGCAGGGGAAATGCTTTGACACCTCCTCCTCGCTCCAGCCAGCTCCAGACCCACTGGTGGGGCAGCAGATGGGGGTCTCCAGTGAGCGGGCGCTGCAGGCAGCTGCCCAATGGGATCGCACGCCCTTGCCCGGAATGGATCACGAGATGCTCCTCGGATGCTCAGCATCCCTCCCTGCCCACCCCGGGGGCAGGCGCTTCGCTCCGCCCTCCAGGGGATGCACCAGCCACCCACCGCTGCGATAAAAGATAAAGATAAAAGATAAAGATAAAAGATTAAGATGGCCACCTCGGGGGCGTTATTATACATCAACGGCTCGGCTACAGTGCTTGGGCACAGCACCACGCAGCCGCCCCGCTGCGTGCCACACCCCCGTGCCCAGCACAGGCCTTGACAGGGTCGTGCCCAGCCCCCTGTAAATATTTATTTATCCAGCCTTGTGAGTTATTATCTCCACAGGGTGAGTTATTTCTTGGGGCTGACATCCCTGCAAGAGGCAACGTGGCCACGCTGCCACATCGTTCCCGGGGAAGACAACGCCCCGTGCAGCAGCACGGCCACGCTCGAGGGACTGAACCTTGGGGTGTTATTTAGGCTGTGGTTGCAGGGTCTGGTCCTGGGGGCTACGCAGCATCACTGTGCTGGGTGCTGAGTTGGGGATCCTGGGTGCACTTTGAGTAGATCAGTACAGATACATGAATCACAGGGGTGTAACAGTGATATCTGGAGCGTCAGAAGGAGAAAAGAACTGTAATTCCTCTGCTCCTTTGAGAAACTCTGTTTTTCCATTGGTCCCCACGCTCTAACCCTGGGATGGTCCATCTTCATCCCACTGTGACCTACGCAGGGGTGTGGAGGGGACTCCCAAAGACCCCTCTTAGTCCCACTTCCCCAACTCCCTTAACTCTGGGAGCATCAGCTGAGCCTTTGGTTTCAGTTGTGGGCACTTTGCAGACCCAAAAGCATTCTCCTGCAGCTAACCCCTTCCCATCCCATCCCATCCCATCCCATGACCAGGACCACTGCCTGTGCTGGCGAAGCCGAAGGCAGGCAAACAGAGAGCCCCCCTCCCCCAGGCTGGGAGCAGACGGCGCATTCAGCAGCGACCTTGAGTTTCTTCTCTCCACACTGAAGAGCAGAAAGGAAGAAGAGAGGAGGTACTTTCACCCGCCCGCGGTGCTGATGGCGAGGAGGAGCTGGCCAGAGCCGGGTGCTTTGTGCTGTTAATTGCAAATACTCCTGGCCCCAGCGTGCCAAGGTCACTCCTGCATCACGCAGGTCCGGGAGCTATTTATCCCTGAACACGGGGGAGGGAAAGGGAAGATGCAGAACAAACCCCACGGCTGCCCCTGAAAGAGGAGAGGTGGGGGTGATTTGCTCAGTGTTCAGAGGATGAGGAGCAGAGCCAAGGTGCTGCAAGGATCCCGGAGCATCCCTGGAGGAAGCCCCATCCTCTCCGGAGCAGGGATTTGCCAAATCCCACCGGGATGGGATGCCTGTGCGGGTTCTCGTGCTGCCCAGGGGTTTCTCGGCTTTTCCTTCCCCGGATCCTCCGCACCGAGAGCTGGAAGCCTCGGCACGAGCCGCCGGGCACAGGGCGGTGTCACTCCCTTCCTCCCGTCCCATCCCGAGCTGGGGCAGGGGCGATGACGCGATGCTCTGGGTACCGGCACTTCGAGCTCGGGCTGGCTCTGCTGGTGGTACCTGGCTGCTTCCAAGGGATCAGCTGCCACCGGGTCCCCACCGGCACATCCCCCGACAGCTCCCCCTGCCCGTCCGTGAAAACCCACCTCTTAACTGCAGCACGCTACTCTCCTTCAAAACACGGGCGCCCTGCAGCACAATAACCGATTCCCTTCTGCCTGGCTCCCTCACTATGGTTACTAAAAGGCCCCTCATGTGTCCTGCATCCCTAATACCACCCTCCCCTCCATCGCTGCCCCGTTACCATGGCAATGCGGTGATGGAGCAGCACCAGAATGTAAAGAGAGATGCGACAATCACCCGCCACCCTCGTGCTATCATTTAGGATATTGATGTTTAAATCTCCCGAGATTATCTGGGTATAATTGGTTTATGGAAATAGAGACAACTCCTGTGGTGGAGTTGCTCGGGCCGGTGGGGAGGAGAGCAGGTCCTCGGAAAGAAGGAGGGGGGAAGGGGTGATGGGTGATGAGTAGGGCAGCAGAGGGGGCTGCCAGTCCCCACAACCTGACAGACGCTGCCCCCGCGATGGACAGACCCACCTCTCCTGCCCATGGAACATCCAGGATGTCCAGTGGGGCTGGATCAGACCCGGTGGTGGAAAGACAAGGCTGTGCCACGCCGACAGACCCCGGGACTCCCTTCACCACAGGGCTCGGGGTTTCTGCATCGGAAAACGCCCAGGAAGCAACAGTTTGCTCCACACGCTCGCAGAGAAGCGTTTCCAAGCTTCCACATCCCAGAGGATGAACCCCAGCCCTGCTTCCCTGCCCCCTGGCGTGCCCACCTGGGTACCATCCCGCCCGGCGCTGCCCCGAAGAACCAAACCCTGGAGCCAGGCAACGCTCCGGAGTCACCGGCAGCCGCTTCCTCCCCGCTTTTCCAGGGAAGCGATGCTGGAGCCTCTCTGCTTCCCGGCAGGGCTCTCTGGGAGCGCGGGCTCGCCCCGCAGCAATGCGGAGCGCAGTGGCCTCCCTCTTAACACAGACCAAAGCACGACCGGCTAATTGAGTCCCCCGGCACATGCATAATGCACAAGGAGCCTGTTCTCCCTCCCCAGCATCCTGTTTTATTTATTAAAACGCTCTTTTATTTATTGGGGGATCATCCCGATCCCAGGCAGCGTTACCCTGTGGATTCTTTGACATCATTTTATACTTCCAATATTAGGAAGGCTTTCTTCTCGACGCCCCAGCGAGGAGTCCCAGCTCCTCTCCCCTCCCTGAGCATCCCACAGATGTGAAGTTTAAACCTAAACCATGTTCCTCGTGCCCCCTCCTCAGTTTCCATTGTCCCTCTGTCTGTCCCCTGCCCCCACCGCGGATGCTGGGTACTCACACGACGACGTATGGCCATGGCACTTGGCCATCCCACGTGGCTGGCAGGTTGCTGGCACCATGGAGGGTGATGGTGATGGATTCCTTCCCCACACGGGCCACGTGTCCCCTGCCAGCCCTCGGTGGGTGTCTGGGCTCCTCCACCCCAGCAGGAGACTTGGAGACCTGCTGGGAGCAAGTGGGAGAGACATCAAGGTGGGGAGCAACCAGTCCTCATCACCTGACCTTGTTCTTACTGCCCCAGCTCAAGGCTGAGAGTCCAATTGGCATCTCCAGCTCACCCCCATCCCCCAAACCCATCCCCATGGCTGAAAGGAGGAGGACAAGCTGGGAAGGTGGTGTCCCCAGCACCCAAGCTGGTCCATGAGATGCAGGACAGGGGAGGAAGAGCTGGGGAGATGATGTCCCTGCCTCATCCTCATCACAGCTCCCTCTTCCCTGTCCCCAGGGCCACAGCTCTGCACTACAGATGTGCCCCAGGGTGGTGGGTGCCATCCTGCTTGGCACACCATGAGACCGGCCCACTGTCCCTACTCAGTGTGGTCCTAACCGGAGACCCCAGACCAGGCCACCAAAATGGAATTAACCATCTCAGACACCGTCACTTCCCCCAGGACCACCACCACCCCCCCCTCCCCAGCTCCTGCCATCCCCCTTCTCACCAGCCCAGAGGCTTCTCTGCAATTTATAAGGACGCCACAGGATTTGGGATCTCAGCCCAATCCAGGAGGGAAAAAGGGGAGAGAGTGCTGTGGGCCCCCTCTCCTTCCCCCCCTCCCCCCCAGCTCATTAATTCCCACCAGCTGATGTGATAAGGAGCAGCAGAGCTGCAAGCTGCCGCTCCTCTCCTGTGAAGGGACCATCCCCTCACCCCATCACACCCCATCCAAGTGAGAGACGGCGCCGTCCCCCCACCGGCTGCGTCCTTGTCGTGCCGCTGTCTCGGTCGGCATCAATGCACAGTATCGTGCCGTGCCCACCGATGGTTAAACCCCACCCCCTCCCGTGCCTCAGCAACCCCTTCGTGCATCCTCCTGACCTCCTGGGGTGAAAGCCAGAGCTCCAGCCCAACAACCACCCTGTGGGCTCCTCAAAGCTGCTGCCTGCAAATCCCCTCCGACGCCTGGCTTTGCCTCCAAACTCAGTAACCAGGGGCTGCTTCAGCCCAAGCCTTCTCCCTTGTGCCTCCCAAGGCCGCCTGGATGCAGCGGTGATGGGCTTGGCAGCGGGAAGGTGACCCACCACCGTGAGGGATAACACCCCCAAAGCTAAGGATCGCTTGTGGGTGCTGTCAGCAGCCTGGAAGGAAACATTGAAATCAGCTTTGCCCCCACACCGTGGTGGTTTGTTTATTTGCTGTCAGCTCAGTAGCTGGGTGGGGGCTGGGGGGCTGGGGACCAGCTCAGCATCCGTGACAGCCAGAAAGCATCACTGAAGGAGCAGAAACAAGAAGCGTGGGGGAGGATTCCTTGACCAGAGCAGATGTGGGGGGGGTGTGATGGATTTCAATCCCACTCCAGCTCCGTGGAAATCATCCTCCCCCAACCCTGTCACTCAGGGATCTTGATGGGGAGGGGAAATGACACCGTTTCTTGACCTGATGTGAGAGGATACCTGTCACATCACCCCACCCCCATGGACGCAGGGTCTCTCCACCTGCTGCTCACCCTGCCCCTGCACCCGAAAAGTACAGCAAGCCCTGACCCAAGGGGGATGTGGAAGAGCATCAACGTTACCCTAAAAAAAAAAAATTAATTAAGAATAGCCTGATTTTACTCCATCCCAGCTCTGGCAACAAGGGCAAACGGTGGGATGGAGCCAAGGAAAAGAGGAGGAAAACTTGGGGTTGGGTTTAAGGCCAAGCTGCATCACCAAGGGAGGGTGAGGATGGCTGGGAGATTCAAAGCGGGAGGAAGTACACACCGGCTGTGCAGGCAGGGCAGGCAGCGGGGCTCTCCCTGGAGACCCCTCTCTCCTTTCAAGAAAACATCTGTTCAGGCTCCAGCTCTGGAGATTTAATGAGTATTTGAGCCCCAAACACTCAGTAAAAACCCAGTCCAGGGGAACTGCAGCTGGTGAGCGGGGAAACAACCTCCCACGGACACCCCCGAGCTCTGCTCGCGCCCTGGGCTCTCAGCTGCGACACTGCATCAGTGTCCCACAGCCTTGTTTTCATCTCCAGGTCCCCATTCTGGGACAATTTCCCACATTTTTGCTGTTTCCTTTTTACAACCAATAGGACAGGAGCAGGTTTCTTAGGGTTTATATTCACAGAGCTCTGAAAAACCGAGCGGGTTTTACCGCCAGTGATGGTTTCGGCGCTATAATTAGCGAGAGGTTTTAATAGAAAATTCACGAGTGGTTCAAACCAAGTAAAACTCAGGGGGAGAACATGATGTTTTTAAAAACAGCAGGTGCAAACAACACCAGGCTCCACAGGCAACCGGCGCCCGAAACCCTCGTCCAGGCTGTGATTAACCACCGGGGAGTAAGAAAAAAAAGAGAACCCAGTCACTATTCTTGGAGGAAGTTCAGTATTCCTTCCAGAAAGGAGGGTGCCTGCAGTTCCAGGTGGAGCCCACGCTTGTTGTTGAGATCTTTTACTTAGTGGGAAGCAAAATTTCTCCATCTCTGCCGAGCCAAACGCTCCCACCCAGGACTTTGCAACCCACCCAGGACTTTACAACCTGTAGCTTGCAGAGCCGAGGGAGCAAATAATAAAGTCCCCATGTGCCCAAGGGTCTCAGCTGGGGGCACCAGGTGTTTGAAATGTTTTCAGGTCCATTGGAGCATCACCGACTTCTGCAGAGCATCTCACACAATGTGCTGCCCTGACCCCTCACAGCACCGTAACACCCCACC
>VXBZ01000842.1:1478-18934 GCA_013399135.1 Heliornis fulica
TGCCACCAAGGGTCTTGAAGGGTTTGAGATTTTAACAGGTTTGACTAGAGTGGAGTGTATTAGAAGATATTTATATCTGTAACAATTGATTGCCACCATATTGATTCATCTGTTCTTGATGTAAATCTGCCATCAGTAAATCTGATTGGTGCCATGCTCCTTTTCTTCTCTATATATTAAAAACTGGCTTCAGCTTTCACATTTTACTGTGCTTTATTGTGCTTAGTGCTGCTTTGTCTGGAGATTTATTAAAACACTGGCCTTGAGCTTAATCTGGTATTCAGGCTCCCTACTGAAGCCACTACTATACTTTGGGTAACACCTTATGGAGCAAATTGATTATATTTCTTACCCTGAAAGAGTTTTGTGGAAGAAATACAAAATGGCACCTTCCAAACTTTCTGTGATTTTTTCTCCCTGATACAGTAACTCCTCAGTATCTTGAATATGCTTGGGTAATCAAAATACTTCTATTTTATAGGTATGTATGGACATTTTACAAACATTTTAAAGGGGAAAGGGTAATGAGGATGTATTGCAATAGTGTGGGACCTGATCGTGATATAAATGGTATGGAAAAAGGGGTGAAGAGTATGCTGGTTTGGCCTGGAGTTAAATTTCTTCCTAGTATAGGGCTACATTTGGATTTGTGCTAAAATTGCATTGCTAACTCTCAGATGTTTTAGTTACTGCTGAGCAGTGATTATACACTGTCAAAGCCTCTTCAGCTCATACTACCCTGCCAGCAAGCAGGTTGGAGTTGCACAAAAAGATGAAACACTGTTGAGCCAGCTAACCCAACTACCAAAAGCGTTATTATGTATCATATGTCATCATGCTTAGCACTAAAACTGTGGGGAAAGGTTGGTGGGGGACATACCTACCCCAAACACCGGGGCTCTGCTCTTTGTCTTGCACTGCAGCCTAACTCTTTTCATTACCTTCACCCTGTTATAAGCCCATTCCCAAATTGGAGCCATACAAGCAATGGGTGCCTGTACTGCACCAGAAGTAAGCCATTCCAATCTTCATCCATTCCCAATATATTCAGAAAGGGAGGAATATATTCAACAATTTCTCAAAGAAAAACTTCAGCATAATTTTAATAGGGTTGGAGACTCCATGACAGAAAAATTATTTTAAGAGCCCTACAACTGACAGATCAGATGTATGCATATACGAAAAAGAAATGTATTTAATAATCCCTCCATGACCTCCCAATTTTGCAGATTATCTCAGTATAGTTTGCTATCTAAAACTCAGTTCCATGCTAGTATTATAAAAAAACTCCACAGCAGAAATGAGGAGGAAGATAGGAATTTTTTTTTCTGCAGTTTCTATTTGAAATTTTATATGACACAATACTTCAGGGATGAGGTAAAACACATGTGAGGGTGTTGAAGGGATAGAAAAATGAAAATTTACTATTGACTTCTCATTTTATATGAAGAAGTGACTAGAAAGAAAAACATGACATTATATATATATATTTGCAAATATAGAACTAATACTTCTGTAGTTTCCAAAGGTTTATACTAAAGGAGAAAATGAAGCCTTAGCACATGGCAGTAGAAAAATTGTAAGAATATACTTAATTAAAATTCTATTTCCATAAATATGATTTATTCTCAATGCTCATACTGCCAGTTCTTTCTTAAGTGCATGCAAAAATTTTACAATTTTGGGGCAAAAAACTGTGCACTCTCATAACATCAAGGTTAAAAATGATATTTGAAATTCTAATATGAAGTGGAAAATGAGTAATTTATTTTCCAGAAGTTTTGACAGATACTCTGAAAAAATGTGAAAAATGCTGTCATAGCTTACAATTTTTATCAGCTAAATAAACAGGCAATGCTGCAGTTCCATAAATTAAAGCATTCAATTTGAATTACCCTATGAGAAATAACTAGTCTAAACTATTATCTTATTCATAGTTTACTGCAGCTGAAATTAAATTAAACAGTACAACTTTTAATTGCTAGTACTTTCACCTTATAATGGATCACATAATTGGATGGTAATCAGATGACAATATATCTGAATCTGCTTGCATGAATCCACAAAAGATGCATCAGTTGGGAAATTAGTAGACTAGATCCCCAGATAAAAAGGTATTGTTTATACTTGTATGTGTTGTATATATGTATATACTATACTTAAAAAATGGCCTTCTTCACTGACTTTGAAAGAGATTTAGATTGTATAGTAGGTATTTTACCTTTCTAATGTAGCAATAGGTTTTTTGAACCTTTTCTTCAAAAGACTTTGGAGATTTGTCCCATAATGTTTTTTGTAACTGTAGAAGAACGAATCATTATGAGCAATGTTCACAAATTATATTGTGATATGCAAGTTATCAGGCAAGGAAAAAACACAAGTTTACCCTAATTAAGTGGCTATCAAATCTATTAATCACAGACCCACTCCAACAAGCAGTGAAAATAAAAATCAGTAGTCAAAAGAGCACAAATCAATAGTCAAAAAGATAACCCAAGCTGTAAAAGGACAATTCTGTGCAGTTGCTCAGAGATCAATACAGCAAAATCAGTTAAAGTTCGGTGATTAATAATGACATTTTTAAAAATATCAAATTCAGAGTGAAAGTCTGAAGATTACATCACTGTTTCTGGAAATCCCATCTCTATAACAGTCATTTTTTGCTATCTGATTTTTTTCTTTACCATATTACTAATCTCACATCAAAGTGTATACTGTTATCATGAGATACTATTCTTATTTTTTATATAATTCTTAAAGAATATTGTGAAAATAAAAAAAATCCACTAAATTAAATTGGAACCTTTTTTTTCACCTCAAATCAATGTATTTAGTAGATACATTACTAATATATCTGAAGTATGATTTTGTTTCACAACATGTCTACATGTGTGGAAACCACCTACATTTTGCCTTAAAATATCTACTACTCAATGAGCAGTCTGCAAAGAAGTAACAGATTTTTACCCTTTCCTTTTTTTACCCTGTCTGTATTAACCCACTGCTAAGAAATATGACTGCAAATGAAAGAGCATATCCTTCAAATACAAAATTAATCATTTGTACAGCTGTTTGTTGTATAGATGAAAACAGTTTCAGAATAAATACTTACATCTGGCCTATAAATCCTCCAAAGAAAATAAAGCTTTTTTTTAAGACATGTCCTGAGCTATCTAGACTCCTTAATATTGCGAACAATCTTGCAGTGATGCCTGGTTTCACCTTGGCTTTTGCAAAACAAACACGGCAACAGCCCACACAGTTCCTAAATGGCTGACACACTATAGCATGTGTGCTAGGGCAGTTCTTGTAGCTTTTCTAAGTTCCTCTCCATCCACTGGATATTGAATTGAATTGTGTCAATTGCCTCTTTTACACGACGCAGTTGAGAACTCTCCTCTGATTTTGATTAAAAAAATGACTTTACCTGTACAAAAAGAGAAAAGAAAGAAAAACAAAATTTTACGTAAATTCAACACTGGCCACACAAATAGGTGTGGAAAGGAAACCCATTGCCAAGAATCACTTCTATCTATGCAGCAATCATACCTCTTAGAGGAGTTTCCAAAATGCAAGTAGTGCATTTTTCATAAGAACTGAATAGCTCATTTGGTTTCAATAAATTATTTCACCAATAAAGAGACATTCTTTTATCATACTCATCAGAGTAATCACAGAGCACTGGAAGTTCTGTAAATGAATCTCATTCTGTGATAAAGAACTGATCGTTACAAGCAACACTCCGCAAGCAAAGTTGCAGAAGAACCACAAGTTGAAGAACAACTTGAAGAACACTTCTACAAGCATCATTCCAGAACACTGGAATGATGCTTGTAGAAGTGTTCTTCTACACTTGATGAACTTAATGATGAGTGGATATGAGCATCATTGATGCTCATACCCACTCATCATTACAATTGTCAATGCTAGCACTTAAAATACTATAGATGAAACCACAAATAACTAACTCTTCCAAATTATCTGAATGATATTAGACTAAACCATAAAACATTCTTGACATATTAATTTCATGGCCTTGTTAGGGAAGACAACAGAGCTTTCTAATGGCTATTAACTGTATCTTAATTAGTACTCAACCTGTGCAATAGCTGTTTGTGATCATTTACAACAGAAATAACATAAAGCAATTTTTACAGTGCTTCATCACATTTCAGGGATGCAGAAAGCAGATTATTTACAAAATCTAGATCAAATCACTACTTGGGGAGGATTGAACAGGAAAACAGTACAGCATAAACTGATAACTGGGTTCAGCTGTATACGTAACTCTCTCAGATTTACTATGTAATCTTCAACATATTTATGTATATATTTTCCATGTGTGAAACAAGGAAAGCAATAGCTATAGATCCTTGAAAAAGGCCTGAAGGAACAAAATAACCCTTGTTTTCCTCACCCTTCAATTAAATGAAACCAGCACTGGCACTAGAAAATAGTAGATTTTATAGATTAATCTAGTAGATTGTCACCAACCTCAAGTAGATGTGCTTTTGTTGTAAACTGACAAGTTGACCAACTAATGATATTCTGGATAGTATATGAGCCTAGGTGAAACCTGAAATACAAAGAAAGTATTTATAACTAGGAACCACCTTAAAATGCAGATTCAGTATATGTACACATTCTTATTTCTGTTTCTGACAATGTGAAACTCTTCCAAACTAAAACTAGGATTTGGATATAGAGTTCAATGTGCTGTTAGGTTTTGGAGACTTGCAGGCCAGCTTTCCTGCTGAGTATCCTTCATAGCCAGTTAGGGAGAACATTTATTTCTAAACCAAGTGGGATTTTTTTAGTTATTGTTGTTTTGTATTGGGACAGGGAAATAAAGGTGAATGAATTCTATGCATCTGCTTTTGAATGCAGCTGATTTGTATAAATGCCTGCATCTGCAGCAGGCAGACATGCTGCCTTGGGGGCAGCATGCTTTTAAAGGAAATTCAAATGATTTTTTAGAGTTACTAGGAGGCTCTAGGAGGCTCCAAACCTCTATCAACTATTGTTTAAGGTTTCAAAGTTTATGTTCCAAGTTGTTTTCATAAAATCAGATTTTAAACCAGGCTTTACAATTTTAATTCAAATCTTATATGAATCCCACTATTTATTATATTGTACTAGAAAGAAACAAACTGGTGCTTTTGCCACTGAGTGTGGAGTTTCAGCTACATTAGAAGTCTTACTTTCGAATAAGCTTCTCCCAGTTTTGTTTTACAAAGTCCCGGGCCAGCAAATATCCAGGCAAACTCTGGCTAACAGCTGCTATGATATGTGGAATCTCCTGTGCCCTGATAATTTCTTCTTCATGGCTGTTCTGCATTAACCTAAGAGACAAAACATATAAAAAGGGACAAGACTTCTGAAATAGAAAGATTATATAATAGATCAAAAACGGGCAATATCTGGCATGTGGAATACACCGATGCTCTATTTTATAACCATTGTACTTATTTAGCTCTAGCTTCAAAGTAACCTTAGCTCTAAGCCAAGTACCTGAATTTTCTCTGTTTGAAAAGATGATGTCAGTTTTAAAAACTTCTAAAAGAAAAGATAATACATTGAAAAGTCAAAAAAGAAAAGCTGTAACAGGAAGCACCAAGCAGGGCAACCTTGGTGTCCTTCTTCAGTAATGAGATTTGGTCTATACAGAACTGTTGGAATATAATGTAAGGTCAAGATGGAAAGGAAAGGGGATAGGGAAAAGGGGAAAGGAAGAAGGAGGAAGGGAGAAGGGGGAAGAGTGAAGGGAATGGAAAGGCAAAGACAAAAGCAAAGGCAAAGGTAAAAGCAAGGAAAAGAAACTCCACTAAAAGCCATAAAATCCCAACTACTATCTAAAGATACACCATTTTTAAGACTCCACAGACCAATCTGTGATTTTTTTAAATTTACAACAAAATCTGCAATTTTGTGTTACCAGTACTGCAAATCCTTAAATTAAATTGTTTTTTCTTTATGTATATTGTCCTTCTGAGCTACTCTGTTTAGAAATGTATTTTTAGGTGAAAAATATCAGATTCTTCATGTTTGTGGAAACCTGTAAATATCTGTGGTAAATCTGGCTTCTTAAGAAGCAGCTAGAAGCTTCTTAAAGGGTCCAACAGAGTAAATACCGGCTGGGTTTCCAAGGCCAAAATCCCAAACCCTGTCACTGACAAGGTTGGCCAGGCCAATCAGTGCCGGTCACAGCGCCACCTTGAATCACATTTTAGAGAGAGACAAATGCGAATAGATGCATTTTGACACCAGAGAAAGGAGTGAGAAGATGTAAGAAACTTTGCAGACACCAAGGTCAATGAAGAATGTGGGAGGAGGTGCTGAAAGATTCCCTGCAGCCCATGCAGAATACCGTGGTGGGGCAGGTGTACTTCTATAGCCCATGGAGGACAAAGAGAAGGGGTTCCCTTGCAGCCTGTGGAGATGCACAGTGGAGGAATATGAAAGAAGCTGTGACCTACCTTGGAGCAAGCCCCTGGCAGCACTTGCAGGCCATGTAGAGAGACAGAGACAAAANGTGTGTGAGAAATGTTCCCCTCAAGAAGGAAAACAATTCATGAGGAACTGTCCAAAGACGTAAGCCTCCATTCCCTATTCCTATTCCTCCCCCTCCTCACCCTCGCCAAATATATTAGAGATATATTTCTTGCCTTTCTTCGGTGTGGAGTCTGATTTGCCCATGACACTACACTAGTTGTGGAATGATCAGTCTCTGACCTTATCTCAACAGCAAAGCCTTGGAACATATATTTTCTCCCCTGTCCAGCTAAGAGGGGAGTGATAGAGCAGCTTTGGTGGGCGTCTGGCCTCCAGCCAGGGTCAAGCCACCACAGTATCATTTGGGTACATCTTCTTTAGCAATCAGCATTTCTTTCAATACAAAAACAGACTTTTTTTTTTTTTTTCAAAGAAAATTTTAGCACTTTCAGTTTACACAGCATACAACTTTAGGGCTGCTTTGTACCATATAAACTTTCTGATATCATCTGTGTTGGCCAAGGCTTCAATCATTTTGCTTTTCTCTGCTTCAGAAACTGAAGAGGGGTACATCTTTAGGAGGAATTCCCAGCCATCACTAGATTTGGCTCCAGCCGTAAATATGGCTTTCATAACATCACCAGGCAGACTACAAAGAAAAACAAAACCAACAAAACAGCAAAAAACCCTAACACATACACAAAAAAGGGACATTAAAAGGTTCATATGAGAAAAGAAGGAAGAAAAGTCACAAAATTAAAAGATTAGCTTGAAAGTCTTCCCTCTCTCTTGGAAATTTAATTCTATAGTAACTGTAAGTTTGCTGTATTGAATTCGAGCCAATATACTTGAAGTTTCTGTGAAAAACAAATCATATTAGTAAAAGAAAGCACAGTAAATAGAACAAAAATCTGAGTAATTTTCTGTGGCTCAAAATGCTCACACATTCAGAGCAGAAAGAATTCTACAAGATAAAAAGGTATGCTCTGAGATTGGTACTAAGTAATCCTTATTGAGCATGCAGTTTAGGATGCAGATTGAAGCAATTTGTGACTGACTTTGCAGTCATACTTAACGAGACTGCAGATGAAGTTTTAAATTCCCGCACAGTTCTCCCTCTCACCTTAAAACAGAAATAACATCTATATGAGGAACGGTAAAAGAAAGGACGGAGTGCTTTATCAATATTCAGTTGGTAGTGGTGTTTTTTTTTTTTTTCAATTTGGTTGTTTTGGTTGGACTCCACCTCCCACCACCCTCCTCCACCAAAATAATTGCAGCAAAGTGACAAAGAAACAGGTAGATAAAAGAAATGGAAAGCCAGGTTTTGTAGTACCTCTTTGTTCCGTTGGACTTCATCCACTTCTCAAACATTTCAGTGGCAGTTTTTCTACATTTTCTCATATCATGGGTGCAGGCAAAACCTAGAAGTGTTGACCGGAGCTCTCTTTCAGACAGGGTTCCATCATCTGTCCAAGACTGTTGATCAATTTTATCCCCAAGCAGGTGGTCTATTCTGTGCTAAAGGAAGAAAAATAATGATCCCTCTTATAAAAGAATCCTTCTTCCTTATACTATTCTGTATACCAAATAATAGTTTAAAAAAAAGAAAAAAAAGTTATGTTTTAGAATTGCAGAAATTAAACATAGATATTCATCTAACTATTCTAGTTCTCATATACGATATCTTATCTGTATGAATACATATTGGATACAACACAGACCTGAATGATATTTTAAATTGCATATGAAAATTGAAGACTGCTCTTGGGAGTGGCAGCTCAGACTTACATGTATTCAGCTTCCTATCCAACCTAGCTACAACTCCTGTATGTTTAACTGCTTTTAACCCCAGTAAGTGTCGGTTAACACACCTTAATTTAGCACAAACCCACCAACCAACCCTTATTTATAGGGTGACCGCCCTTCACATTTCAAATTTTGGAGCTTGCAAAAAATCACAGCTAGGTGCCTGACTAGATATCAGCTGATGTCATTGAAATTGTGTTACAAACCACAGTTTGGGCTATCACAGAAAATCTGTAAAATCTTTGAATAAATACTAAAAAATAAAAGGAAAAATATTGAGTACTGTTTGTTTTTTTCCTAAAAGTTTTATTAAGCACTCACTAATTACTCTTACCCAGTATAAAGGCAGACTAAACCCCTTTGTTGACATTGCACTATGTAAAAGCAGCATTTTAGTTTAAATCCCATCAATAAATACAGAGATAAGTCTTCATAATAAGAAGGAAGACAGAGAAATATGACATTTCCTCAGCAAGAACTGCAGAATTTCATTGCATTCTGTAGCACTGCACTATGTTAAACCTGTTTCACAGCTCAAATGACAACCATTTATATGTTCCTGTTTTTACAAAAAAATAACTTTTTCTTTTCTATTGCCTCCATACAAAGCAATTAGGTCTATGATCTCCAACCAGTCTAATAATTTTGGAAATAACTTTTCTGTAGTTGAAAAATGTCATAGACTGTTTAATTACATATAAAAACTACATTGACTTCTATAATTTGACTAGAACAAATCCCCAGACACTACTATGTTCCCACTGAATTACACTCTCTACAAAACATTGGAAACATGGGGCAGATAATAATTAAAAAAGTAATTTCAGGAAAAGATCATTTACAGAAAATTAAGACATATCATGACTCGTGCTGCCAGTTGTTGTTCACCGTTTTTCTCTAAAAGGCTGTATATAAGACTCAACTGAAACAAAGCTTGAGTGAGTGGTGCAGTGCCGCTCTCTTTCTTAACGTAATAAATCAGCTCAAAGGCCTTTTCCAGAGACTCTTTTCCTAGACTATAGGTCAATGAACACAAACATTAAAATGGCTTCCAGAACAATAACACTCCCTAAATCATAGTCAGAAGTGATGCTCTCCATTATATTAAGAGAGGCATAGATGAATAGAGGAAGTAACATAAGAAACAGTTTAGATGTATATATTTTTATATTAACACTAGTAAGATATCAACAAAGCAACAAGGGCCTCAAATATGCCATTAATTAACAAAAATTAAAATAGGTAAGGTAACAGTGATGTCTAAAAATTTTTATCATAAATGAGGTTACTCTGATATAGTAAGCAGCTGCCAAAAAGGCCATCCAAAATGCTTAGCCTCACCTGCTCTGATGGCAGTGGTGAAAGACAGTAGAGTGAGTCAATAAAAGTTTGAGAGGCAAATAGCTTACTCCTTTAAAGTGGAGCAGTAATTGAAAACAATCAACTAGGCAGACTATCAGATACTAAAAAACCCACGATGTCTTCCAAAAATTGAAGCTATTATGTGGCTCTTTCTGATGCAAATGAGTAGATGCTGCTATAAAGAACAGGATGATAACATCCAATATCAATATGGAAAGCATCAGTGAATAAACTTAAATATTTATAAGGGAACAGAAACATCTCTATAGCTGTCTTCTCTAGAATCTAAGTCTTATATTTTTTGACTTGGTAAAAAACTTCTAACACATATGAAATGTTTTCCAACATAAAATTTTTACCCTGCAAGACTGAAGATATTTTTGATCAAATTGGCCCTGTCTTTATGACTCAAAGCAGTGTGGTTTTTTTCCAACAAATCAATCAGTGTTTTCCAGTCTTCAGCGTAGTGTACTATGTAATAGCCTTTAAGTCCACGTTGAATTTTATCCATTCTACCTCTTCTGTAGGTTCAATAACAGCTAATGGGCAGACAATCAGCAGCAGAAATAAATACTTAGCAATGGTTTGTTTAAATCCAAATCAATGAAGTAGATCAGTTACATAAAGACCATTCCAACACACTAGTTTCCCCAACTATGAAGAAAGGTCATCATAAAGGTTCCACAAGAAGACTCCAAAATTATTCTTCCTTCCTACATCTGAATAAATGAATAGTATCACAATCTGCTCAAGTTGTGTCTATGCAGTTCATTATTTAGCGCAGTAATTTCTTGCCTTCTGTTCAGTTCTTTCAAACAAACTCCTCTCCTCTCTGCTCACCTTCATGTATATAGGGAGTTGTTACATGCACCATATAAAGTAACAGAGAAATGGAAATGGCATGAAGTAAATGAAGTACCACATTGTAGTTTCAAAGTCAACTGTTCCAAAGTCAACTAAATACAAGAAGAAAGTATTTTGGAAAATGCTGTTCATTTCACTTGATTCTGTAACTACTGCCAAAATGTCAAATTACATAGCAACTGCAAAGCCTCTGAAAATTAGTAAATATTATACCCCATGTGCTTCTCCCCTATTCTCATATCCTCTGTATCCAAGCGAGTGAGGCCTCAGTATGATGCACACGAGATCACCAACAGGGTTGTTTAAGTTGAAACAAAAAATATGATACTAGGCTACCTACCTACTAGTTCTATTAAGATCAAGAACACGTTCAATTAAACAGCTTTGTTTATATTATATTTCATTATTTCATAATTAAAATAATAATATTTTTTTGTCAAAAATCCATCTAAAATTAAAAAGGCCAGGAATAACTTGAAGGCTTTGTAAAACTAATGCCAAAAAACCAAACTATATAAACCAAAAATTTATTTAATTATTTTACTTCTAAAGTAATTTTAGAGGCCCGGCAATCTGTAAAAATTGCAAAACTATAAAAATGTGAAGATTATCTCTAAGAATTTTATTTTAAATTTGTATGGTTTTACTTTAAAAACTAGAGGTGTGAGATAGATTTATGTATTAAAAATAATTGCCAGTTAAATGCACTGAATAGTAATACTGGAGAGAAGAAAATAGCATCAGACTGAAGATGATGAGTCAGAACAGCTTCATTAAAATGCAAAAACCTATTAATTTCAGTGCAGAAGCCAAAGTGATATTAGCACAATACTACTAAAAAATGTATGTATAGTAACTATTCACTTCATAAGGTAAAAAACCAGTGCTGAATAAAAAACCCAACAAACATGGTTTTAAGTTTGCCACTGTGGCAAGAGCACAGAATTTATATGAAAAGACTAGGGGGTTTAAGTTCTACAACAGCATTCCATGTTCCAGATACATCATTTTCTTCTGTCATTTAAGAAAAATAGTATTTCAGTGGAGCCTGTCTTCCTTACATGTCAGTACACTGGTAGGGCAACTCTCCTATTACTCACACTCAACAGTTTGAGAGATATTTACATATGGCACTGGGATGAAGAGTACAAGCTTTTACAAATTTCAAATCTGTGTTACTGCCCTAGTTCCTGCCATTTACTTGCACATATAATGCTATATGGAACCAATGGTCTTATGTTGACACCACCAGTACTGCTTGACTCCACATCTCTGTGATTATTTTGTGATGCCTTCATTTTCACATCTTACATAAGTGTGCTGCAGAAAGATCAGTAATCTGTAATACTTCAACAACATGCTACCAAATTTTTCAGTCACATACCCAACTTTTGGTCCAGTAAATATGCATTATTACAATAGGTCAAGTTGCAGCTATTAGTTATGTAGGTAAGAGGAATATCCCAGAGATAACTGCAAAAGGAAGCAAACATTTACTGACATATCATACACATATTTGTCTTGGGTTAATGTAGGCATTTTAATGTGTTGTAGTATTATAACCACTGCATGCTGTGTAAAATAAAAGAAGTATAATGCTCCCTCATATAATCAGAATATGATAAAAGAAAGAGAAAACAGCATATACAGCAATATTTTTTTATATTTTCTTTTAACTCTCACAAATCACAGTTTAGAAGGGACCTTTTAAGATTAGGGACATCTTCAACTAGGTCAGGGTGCACCAAGCCACTTCCAGCTTGAACTTAGAATGTTTCCATAGATGGGGCATCCAAATCTCGTGGGAAACCTCTTCCAGTTTAGTACCATGCTCATTGTAAAGAAGTCTTCCTCACATCTAGTATGAATTTACACTTCTTAATTTAAAACCATTACTCCCTGTCTTATCACTACACTCCCTGATACACAGCCTCTCTCCATCTTTCCCTTTAGTATTGAAAGGTCACAAAAATGTCTCCACGGAGCCTTCTCTACTCCAAGCTGGACAACTCAAACTGCCTCAGCCTGTCATCATAGGAGAGGTGTTCCATCCCTCATTTTTGTGGCCCTCCTCTGGACCCGCACCAACAGGTCCATATTGCTCATGTGATGAGGGTTGTAGTTAGACACAGTATTCTGGGTGAGGTCTCTCCAGAGAGGAAAGGAGGGACAAAATCACTTCCTTGCTGACCTCACTTCTTTTGATGAAAGGACATTGTTGACTTTCTGAGCTGCAAGTGCACATCACTGAGTCATATCCAGCTTTGCATCCACCTGTACCTCCAAGTCTTTCTCTAGAGCTGCTCTCAAATCCTTTTATTCTCTGGCTTATAATGATACTGGGGGTTGCCATGACCTGCATGCAGGACTTTGCATTTGTCCTTGTTGAACCTCATGAGGTTCACACAGGTCCACTTTCAAGCTTGTCCAGATCTCCGTGAATATCATTCCATCCCTCATTACCACACAATTTGCTATCATCTGCAATTTTTGCTGAGGGAGCACTCAATCTCATTGTCCTGTCACTGCATATCACTGAAAAGAGACTGACTCCATCCTCCTGACACCCACCCCTCAAGTATTTAAAGGGTTGATAAGGACTTGACTTTAGAGTAAACCCAACTCTGAGTATGATAAAACAACTTGCACATATGCATTGCAGTTTTGACAGGGACCCCTTCAATGAGCACTCATACAGAGTGCTCTTCAAAAAGTCGTCATGCACTCCCCAAATTGAAATATACTAATACCAGAAGAGTAATTAAGTCTAACAATTCTTCCCTTCTTTCTAGCAACCACACATAACTTTCATTCCTTCACATAACAAAAATAAAACAAAGCCCAACTGCTAATATTTCAAAAGACAAATTCCTTTCACAGACTGGATTCTGCAACATGAAGGTCTCAGTTCCTATTACACACACATAGAATCACAGAATGTTAGAAGTTGGAAGGGACCTCAAGAGATCATCTAGTCCAACCTCCCTGCTGGGGCAAGTCTTCAAACAACTGAATCTGAAATCTGAACACCAAAATCTGAAAAGGATTCACACCTACATATTTTGGTTATAAAATACAGTAAAGTTCATAGTACAAAATATATTTGCAATATCTTCATTTTTACAATAAGCAACTTCTACATCTTTGCTTCTTCAGCATTTGAATGCATATTCCTTTTAGGTTGTGGAACAATGGATACTGCTTCTTTCATATACTCAGCCATTTGCTGTTATGCAAGAGTGCCATCTTAAAAATTTTAGGCGAAGAAAGCTTTGATACTAGCTTCTCTACTTTCCTTTAACAATGCCAAGAAGTTCACTGAATTGTGGCAGGAAGGAGCAGAGCTGCTAAAGACATGCATTTGTAACTTTTGCAAACTTTTGCAACCTGCCTTCTATAGCTTCTCAATAATTCTCAAAACTTTCTGAAATTAAAATAAAATTTTACCTGTGAGTTCTGTCTTTTTGGTAGTAAAAAGCCCGAAGAATTCATTCTAGTATTTACCACAACTCATCTCAAGCTTAAAAGCTTCAGCAAATGATGCAAATAAGAAATTCTGTTTACAAAACCACTGCTTATACTAGTCGCTTGATTGGAAACATTTATTTGCAATCTTACTCCCCTTATCTTAAGGGAAAGATGTGT
This sequence comes from Heliornis fulica, assembly GCA_013399135.1. NCBI lineage: Eukaryota > Metazoa > Chordata > Aves > Gruiformes > Heliornithidae > Heliornis > Heliornis fulica. The sequence continues at coordinate 15,651 of VXBZ01000842.1, forward strand.
ATGGAGTTCTGTAGCAAATTCTCTATCACTACCTGTCTTCAAGGAAAATACTGAAACTCTTGAATGCAAGTGAGAAAGATGTACAAGATACAAGAAAGATATCTGCAGGTACATCTTAATGGATAAAAAGTATTAAGAAGTAACCTCGCATCTGATGTCCAATTTTCTGGTTCCACACGATGCAAAAATTTCTCTTGTTGTACAGAAATAATCTTTCCTTTTCGAAAAACAGTGACTAAAGGAAATCCTTTGTGCAGAATCCAAGTTTTCATCAACTTTTTTACATCTAGTGTTCCATTTGTAATCTGTAAAAAAAAATTGTAACTTAACAGAAAAATGGCAGATAACATTTTTAAACCTTCCTCCTTAAGTTTCAAAATAGTAGTGTGATTCTGCATCTGTAAACCATTACTTTAATACTGAACTTGTAAATTTCATAATTGTGGTTTTCATAAGCAATAATTTAGCAAGGGTTTTTCTTTTCTTGGAGAAACCTAGACAAGCAGTTGAAAGACATATTGGGAGTATCAGGTACCCTAACTTACAATAATAAATATATTTTAGATTAGGCCATCAAGAAGAGAAAGAAATTAATATATTGTGATTCCAGTTACATTTAACTTTTATCAACATGTTACTTGCCTTTCTCTACTCAACAGCAACTTTCTGGATAATATTTGCAACCTGACAACTTGCCTGTTTTGCATCTCAGTCTTTCTATGCTAACATTGTGAGAAACTTAAAGATTGGCAAAAGCTGTGTGTCTAAACCTGCACAGAAACATTAGTAAAAGTGAAATTTCCTATACTGAAATAATTTTATTCCAAAATCCCCAATCAACTGAATTTAAAACATTAGAAATTATAGGTTCATATTTTTATCACAGCAAACATTTTACAGATAGGAATTTATTTTATTGACACATCTATCTTGTACAGCAACTCCTAACTCTAATGAAAGGAACTTCATAAAATTAACTTCATCCATCTTCCCTCTAGGCGAGGTATGCAAAAAGTTCATTTCCTTTATTACAGATTTTTCCTTTGGTTCCCCTACAGTTTTCTCATCTGAATTCCAACTATGACTGTTGTTTCCACAGAGAAGGTTATGACTTAAGAAATTACTGTGCATTTTGCAGTGTGGACAGCAAAAAATTATGATCAAATAAAACATAACTTGTGGTTGGAATTTTCAAGCACATTCAGCCTAGGCTTAATTAAAGAGAGCAAAATGAAAAAGAGTCAATTTGCTGAATATAATAGTTTTGGTTTTACTATTACCATAAGTATGGGAAACAACCAAAAAGGATACCAAAGATCTCAATGCATCATAATGCTAATAATTTACTTGCCGTAAGGGAGACTCAGTAAAAGAGATTACATCTAAAACTGTGAAGAATCAGGAAGTGCAGACAGAGATATGGCCTACTGTATTCTTAAGATCGAACTTTGAGAGAAACTTTCAGCAGATTTGGGCACTGGCTAGAGTCCAAGGGCACAAATAATGCTATCAGTCAACTCAAAGACCAGATAGGTATTTTGTGTGAGCTACTCAGATTCATCTAGTTCATATAGTTTTATTACTTCACACATCTACTGGGGCAAAATATTACTGAGTAGAGACTTTCCATCAAGTTTGTAGAATGGATAACTTTTGATACCAAGGGTAGAGAAAGTAATCAGAGATACAGCCTGACTAGATTGGACTTTCAATTAACAGAGAATGTCTGAGAATGTGAAGGTGAAAGACCATCATAAAGCAAGAGAAAGCAAGAATTCAAGACACAGGAAGAAAAATGTTAACATAATAAGCATACTACAACAAAGTAAAACTGGCACAGGGACAACATATTTCAGTACATTCAAAGAGGCAATAGGTGAAAATCAGTGGAGAGAATGCAGCATGGAAATTTCATACCCTCTCAAGGGAGCAAAATAATAAAATCTTCAAATGTAAACTAACTACTAAAATACCAAACTAGTCCAGCTAAACCACAAGTCTACATAACAAGGAAAGTGCATGGAAGTGCAGAGTATGTCAAAACACAAAATTAATAACATTAACACTTAAATGCAAAAAAAAAACACCCAAACAAACCAAAAGCCAAAAACCAAAAACCAAAACCCAAAACCCAAAACCCAAAAACCAAAAACCAAAAACCAAAAACCAAAACCACCAAACAAACCAAAATCTTGGGCACAAAATGAGGTGCCACCAGAAATGGACACAGAGGTAAAACCAAATGTAAGCTGCATCAGAAAACAGCATAACCAGGTAGTGGCTTCCACCACACAGAAGGGCAAGTTCTGACAAATAATGCTGCTAAATATGTGGTGTAAGCAGGAATTTGGTAACTGCTAAATTAGCAACAAATACAAAGGATTGTATTAACAAATACAAAGCAAAAATACAAAGCTCTGAGTTAAACCTTGCATCTAGTAACAGTTAAGTCCTTACGTTACTTAAAGGTGAGGCATCTATGTGGTCTCCCTAGTCACTGTGTGTACAGGATACTACCATCTCCCTGTGGTATGTTTTCTACATGCACATGACTGAAGATGGTTGGTCAGGAGGCAGAGGTTGAGGAAAGAAAAGTCTATTTTGCACTATAAAAAGAGTTCTCTGTCACAAGAAAGTCACAGTCTGATATCAGTAATAATCTATCACTTTGTGGCAAACTAGTGATTGTATGACTAAGCACACAAATTTGCAGATACCTGCAACAGCTCACAATAACTAACAGTGGGTCAAGTTTTGCAGAAGTTGAAATATCGTAATGTAGATGAAGCCAGGAAACAAACCTAAACATTAAGTTAGCATCCTGCCAAGCACTCGGCATCTGTGAGACAGCCTCAGAGATTTTAATACATACTCTGCGGTACACACACTCACAGAGAAATCTTTCCCTTATACAACTACTTTGACATTTCTGGGGATACTCAACATCTCAACACTCACTTTCTTGCACTCTCCCTTATGCACACTGTTTGCATATTTTCTCTCTCATGTGCTTTCTTCCTTGCACATCAGGATGCTTCCCAAGATGGTGAAATCATCTGACTATTATCTGTTATTGGTTGTTCAGGTGGGTAGTGATGAGATAGCTGACAGAGGGGTAAAGGCTATCAAAAGGGACTTTAGAGAACTGGGGTGGTTACTTGAAGGATCGGGAGCACAGGTGGTGTTCTCTTCCATCCCACCAGTAGCTGGAAGGCATATGGACAGGAACAGGAAAACATCAACACATACCTCATCAACACTTGGCTCAGTGGCTGGTGCCAGAG
>VXBZ01000845.1:0-16510 GCA_013399135.1 Heliornis fulica
GCTCCTAATATTATGTGATTCTGAGCAATTTCTATGCAGCACAGCTTCTCTTCACACAGTTTTTATCCACTTCCTGAAGACACTCCTATTTTTATCACCTTTCAGCTTATACTTCACTTCTCATTACTATTTGAAAACGCTAAAAGTTTCTCAGTACTCCACACTGATAACACGTTTAAAAAACACTACTAAGCCTCATCTCCCCATCCCAGAGTACCAGACATGCCCTCCCATATCTCTCCTAGTTCTGCATCACCTACAAATTGTTAGTCTAGCATCTAATGAAAGTTTTTGTATCAAGCACCTCCTTGTTTCATTTGCACAAAAACATAATACGTGTATCTTTACCCCCAAAATTCCACAGTATTGCTTTAGCTAAGTTGGAGCTACAGCCAATGCCACTATAAAGGACATTTTTTTACTCTAAGGTATGCCAAGTGATAACATAGTATAGTATGTAAATCTTACTCTTTTCTACTTTCTTTTCTGAAGTCTAGAACTCGGATTTAATTTCTAACCACATTTTCAGACAGAGATGCTTACACATTTGAGATCTCTTATTTGCTGTGTGTCCCCAGTTACTATGTACATGTGGGCATTTTAGTCATGAATTAAATGGATGGATATATGTAATAGTATGCATATGTCTGCAAGCACATCTAGAGCTTTAAGAACTGGTAATTTAATAACCTAGCTACCAAACAGATATAATGCATTTCTTTTGTAATCCAAACCTTATTTCCCATGTTTTAAACCCATTAAATGTTCTATATATGTGTGTGTGTCCACAACAAAAAACCCACAAAGCAATTTGGAAGAACACTGTTCTAACACTGCTTTAACTCATGTACTCCAAGTCTGTTTAAACACATTTTAATACTGTAGCCAGTATTAGAAAGATGGAAAAAAGTGCTCTCAAAAGAGACAGCTGAGACCTAAGACCTGCTGAGTTTTATGGCACATAACTCCTCAATGACATTAACATTGCTGGTGTTTATCCCAGCAACAAATATGACATATTCGAACTCTCCATTTATTCTTTTCCTTGAAAGTTTGAAGCACATGTACTAACACAATAGGTCTCCAATATATTCAGATTTTTGTTACACTAACAGGAATAAATAATTTTTAAAAGGATAAATATAATAAATGCATACTACCTTGTCACTTTACAGCTTGACTCAATCAGCTCATTTTCAATGTCCAACAGACTAGAAGGCAGATTGTATTCCAACGGTGAGACCATTCTTTTTAAACGCAGCAAGCCAACACAGAACTTTGCTCCCATCTCCTCCAGTTCTCTTGTCCCTATCTGCAAACCCTAATTTAAAAATAAGATTTAAAAACACAAAGTAGGTACATGCAGATGGACCCACATATACTGCACCACTACTATTCTTAAAAGTATCGTTATTTTAATTAACACACTCTCTTATTCTTAGGACAGAACATACAAGAACTCTAAGCACTTGGCAAAAGGATCAAGAGAAAAACCAGAGAATAACTACATGACTTCTCTAAGGTTGATCAGACATTTCTAGACATGTCTACATTACTATGGAGCATCCTAGTCTATAGATCTGGCATGTCAATACTAATAGGACTTAACCCAGTGGCACTGGAAGAGAGACACTGATCATGTCCAAGTTGGTAAATATAAATTATTTTTAAAAGCTGAATTTGTTGTGATCAAGGTCATTACTATGTTCTGACACATAAATAAGACTGTTTGAGGCAAAACATTATGCCCTGACACTTCCCCTCCTGTAAGTTAAGAGGCTACATGTATTAATTCCGAAGACATTTATTCAAACATCTAGTAATTAAAACCAAGCCATAGCTGTTTTCTAACTAGGTATTTTCTGCTGCAAAGAGCAGTTACTAAGTAGAATTTACCTAATATTTAGCCAGCAAAGTACCACGTAGGTACAGAACCTCTGACATCAATTACTTCATAAAAAGCAAATGATGTTTTGGACAGACCCTTAACAGTTATAGAGCTGGCTAGGACTAACTGCAGGAATACCAACAAATCCAGCGTCACAATCCAATTCAATCTCCCTCTTCGCAACTTTTATATCTCAGGAGAATTTAAAAGGGTTTTAATTTGGATCTTCTAAGCCTTTTAAGGTAAAGGGTAGTTAAAAAGAGCTTTTTCAAAACAAGCAACGAAGCAGAAGAACCACGAATGTGTGACAAGCTAAGCCATCAAGTAGGTAAACATATGAAGCAAAAAGAACAGAGTAGGAGGTTTTTTTTACTAAAGGCTAAACCACACACAGACAAAGCCTTTTATATGTTCCCACGCTGACACTGTATATTAAAAAACAAGGCTGGAAAGAAAGCGTTATATTGCTTCAGAAATGGTAGTGTCCATACATTCTTCTTGCACTTCTTTTTTTGAGCATACTCAGCCTTAATAAATGGAATTGATTTTATTTTTCTCATGAGCTTTTCTCCCCCCTTGACAATCTTCATAAACAAGGTGTTTTTAAATAACAAGAACATTAATGCTATATCCACTACTGCAAGAAGTGCCGTCCTCCAACCACATGGTAAAGAAACCTGTTAGCAGTGAACAAGCATTGGGTATTTGAATATTATTGTTAATAGTAATACTACTTACCTCTTTCACAATGCTTTTGTGCTGTAGGTTTCAAAGCACTTATAAATAAAGGAAGAATTATCCTCACTTTACTGATGGAGAAATGGAGGCAGAGCGGGTTGAAGCGATTTGCACAGTGTCTCACAGCATGTCACTGACCCCGCTGGGAACAGAAATCAGTTCTCCTCACTCACAATGCAGTACCTTATCCACAGAGGCCAATTTTTCTTTTTTGTTTTGTTTTGTTTTGTTTTGTGCTTATTTGCACATCAGTAACATTCGAAGACCCCAGTCATAGCTGGTGGTCGACTATGCTAATCACAGGAAGACAATCCCTGCCCCAAAAAGATTAAAATAACATTAAGGACAAGAGGCAACAAGTATGCAGAAGAGGAAGGAGAAGGGTAACAGTAATCTTACTGTTACACAGATTATGAACGTGCACAACTTGATGGTTCAGAAACTGTTCCAATCATTGTCTACAGCTGTTGCCAAAGAAGTTATTGTTAGTTGGCAAATTCCTTAAAGAAAATATGAGTGACTCTAAATCGTGAAAAGAGTACAGTATGAAAGAAAGTGTAAAGACAATTGTTAGAAAGATAAATAGCATGTGCATGTTCCGTGGCTGCTATTTTCAGCACAGCAGAAAGAGGACATAACTAATAGACACCTAAACGGATTGGGCTGAAGGCAGATAACTGAAATGCCTGAAAAATAAAGTCTGAACTTACTATACTGAAAGGTCTACAACATGCTTGTAGTAAAAGCTCATGCTGAAGTCAAGATTTGCTTCTTTAAATCATAAAGGAGTATGAAATACCACACAGCTGCCAATTACAGAATTTCTCAATCCACTGTCATTCTTCTATTAGACAAGCCTCTTGATTTCCATGAGGATAGAGACCCAAAGTTTCTTTCAGAAAATAAGAAGAAACAGTTGGCCTAATTAAGGGAACCAAGGTGAACATCATTTTCACTAAAGCCTTCATTACACTTATTATCTTCTAATCACCTTCAACTCTAACTGTGGCCTGTTAGAAGTTTCCCAAATGTTGTAAGCACTGCTTCTAAGCATGTCACCTAAAATTAGATCCTTTAAAAACAAAAACAAAGACTGAATTTTATTCATTTTACTTTACATTTTATACAACTGGCTCTTGGCAGCAAGAGTTTAGGTGGCTGTTTTAAACCTTCCTTACTAAGCACATCACAAAAACACTTTACAGGAATATAGCATCTCAGTGATGAACTTTGACACCTGAAAACAAAGATGCAAAACAATGGCACAAAACACTGCAACCTCAAGCTGAAAAGAGATTTCAGTGATATGTACCTAATAAATTTAAACCAGACATAACTAAGATTTTGAGAAATCAGTTGGAGAGTAAATCATCTTGTTGTTCTGCTTTCCCTATTCAACACAGTGTCTTTATTTCAATAGGATGGAATTAATTTTCTTCCTAGTCATGGGTATAGCTGTGGTTGGAATTTAGTATGAGAATAATGATAATACACTGGTGTTTTGGTAGTTGCTAGGTAGTTGTAGTGTCCACACAAAGTCAAAGACTTAAGTTTCTCATGCCCCAACAGCAAGAAGGTGCAGAAGAAGCTGCAGAAGAAGCTGGAAGGATACAGCTGGTTCACTTCACCCAAACCAGACAAAGGGATATTCCATACCATATGGTATCATGCTCAGCATATAATCAGGGGGATGAGGGGCAGTTGGTTGAGGGGCAGTTGGCTGGAGGAAGTGATTGCTGGTCTTGTCTGGGCAGTCAGTCAGTGGTGGTAAGCAACTGCTTTGCATTTGCATCATTTGTTTTTCTTTTGTATTACTTATTTTTGTTATTTTCATTACAACTTATTATTACTAATATTTTATTTAAATTATTAATCTGTTTCTATTTCAACCTATGAGTTTTCTCACTTTGACTCTTCCAATTCTCTCCTCCCTATGCTGAGATTGTGTGCGTGTGACTGAGAAGCTGGGTGGTGCTTAGTTACCAGCTGGGTTTAAACCACAAAACAGAGGCTACAAAGATGTGATTGGTTTTGATAACTCAAAACATGGAGAGTGAAGGATCATCATAACTGACAAAGTTTGTAGACTTACCTCCTGGAGCCTTTTCTTTATGGGCATCACAAAATTTCTGATAACAAAATCTTACTAAGTTAAAAATTAAGCAGTACTCCCAAACTTATTAATCTCTGATCAGGAAAGGGATTGATTTCAGTTTTCAGATGGTTTAAACTATTGAAGAAATTCTCTTTTGTCTGGCATCTTAATTATCCTCCACAGTACTCTCAGAGCATCTTTTCAGTATCTTGAATTGCAGAAGACTGAACGATATTTGCAGCACTAACTACCAATGAACTACAAAGACCCCATGCAAGCAGTTAGAACAAGACTGCTTTGAGAGATAATTCTCACCAGGGATCCTAAAAACAGGTAAGAATTGCTAACTTCAGTTGAAGAGTTTCCTGGCTGCAAATAGTCTATCATCACCATTGTCAGAGTAAAATAAAAAAAATAATAAAAACTGATGTTCCAATTTTATCCAGCTTTGGCAAAGACTCAGCATTTATTCCATGAAGAACAGAATTGTTAAGTAATCCCCTTTGTGCTCTGAAGAAAATTCAGTGATGATGCCAAACCAGAAGACTACTATAAAATTGCTTCAGCCCTTTACATGATTTACAGTCCCTCAGAACTGAACTACCATGTCCCTTTGGGTTGGAAAGTAGAAGGGGAGAATTTCTACACCTTAACTCCTCTCTATGTTTTGAAATAACATATTATGAACTATGTTATCTAATTTATACCAAAAATTCACTCACAGAGTGCTGACCCCACTCCCTACTCACATTCACAAGAAAAAAACCCCAAGACCCAAAACCTTTTTCACCTCCTTAACCTTCTCACTGGAGAAATATTGCTCTTTTCTTACTCTATCTAGTCACCTCAGTCTTTTAGATACATTTTCTTGGTAAGTCTGAGTATCACCATAGCAGAGAAAAAAAAAAAACAAAACAACAAAGACTCTTCCTGCGTGTTCAGAGGATGACTAAGACCCCACAAACAGTTTTACTCCAAATAAAAATAATAAGAGCATTTTGATCTTATCAGCTAGATTATAATGCACAGAATAATGCTCTTGCTTTTTGAGTAAATGATTTTTCCAGAGTTCCAACACTTCCAAGTGTATCCATAAAGCAATATTCAATTCACCTTTCTTTAGAACTTTCTGTAGCAACACTGCTAAAGCCATAAAAGTTCGTGGTTGTAAGAATATTCTGGAAGTTTCAAAATAAGTAATTTGGATGAGTTATTCTTTGAAGTCCCATAACAATGTCATCTAAAGAATAATACAATTTTCTGACAACAGTAGGAATGCTTCTGTTGTTAACTGACAAAAATAGCCCATTAATTTAGTAGTTACAATCCTACTGAAATTCCTGCTAAAATACTTGTCTGTGTCCTGCCTGTGGAGATAAACATGGGTGTTGGACCATACATAAAGTATACTTGGGTCCAACTTTTTTATTGCTCCTGCTCCCCACCCTTGATCCCAGCTTTGTTGTCTTCTTTTTGTCAAGCACCTTAATTCAGGTTTGTCGTCATTTTCTTGATTAGCAATCCTGAACTCAATTTCAAGCAGAGGAAGCTCACTTCTTTAATGGATTTTAATTTTAAAATCCTGCTTCAGTTTGTACCTAAATTTAACCTACTGAGAGAAACTGAAGATCAGATGCTAGGGTGATGGTTCTCCCCCTGCACCACCCCCCACCCCGCCAAATATTTTCTTTGACTTAAGTTTTTTTACTAGCAAGAAACTACAAAAAGCATCACCTTCTGTTTTCAAGTATCCTGCCCTGCTGACACTTGAAACAAGTCAAGAAGCCAAACAACTATGATGAACAAGTAATAGTGAGAAGTGTGATTTGTAGTTCAGGTAACCTGATATGCAAGTGGTTTCGATTTATAAGCCTGTTTCTGCAGTTATAAGGGAAAATTCTGGAAGGGCCACTACTAAGCATCTGCTAAGAACAATGAACTGCCATGGTGAAGACAGAAAATGCCATGTGAAATATTATTCTAGAATTGGCATAATCTACCAGAAAGAACAGCTCTGATTTTTTAGCTACATGCATACATATGTGCTACAATCAATAATTAATATTAATCTTGTTAAATAGGCCAATAAGCATAACATACTCTGTGTGGGGGTTAAGGTGAAGATGAAGGCTGTTATGCAGCTTGTAATATCGCAAATTATGCAATTCCACTCTAACATTAGTGTAATTGGAGACCTTAGTGTTTTAGAAGTTTAAAGCAAGCAAGTGGGGTTATTGAAGAAGATACCAATGCAAATGGAAGAAATAAAGCAAGAACAGTTTAACTGATATATTTTCTTACCTTGTATTTCCCCTGGTCACATCCACATAATGTGCTTTCCATCGTGTAGCTCCTTTGTACTCCTATCTCCCTCCAGACAACAACACGTGCTGTTGACTCCTTGGACTTTTCCACTACAAAGCTGCAGCTGCCCAGGCAGAATGCTGGGGCAGTTTGACTCAGGATCTTGGGGAGTGCCTGCACAGCAGCAGTTTGAAAAAATGAAAGAATCGTTATTTCAATTATGGAAGCAGGGGAGATTGAGCAGAACATTAAAATCACAAACTGTTGTGAGCAAGTTTTGTTTCAAACTGAATTTAAATAATAAACATGATAACATTTTGCGATCTTGAGTTTTGAAAAGCCAGTCTACTCAAGTGATGGGTCTGCCATTTCTTATTTATTAAAATCCTCTTTTTCACATTCACTAAAATTGTTAGTCGTGTCAATAAGAAATGGGATAAAAAAAAAGTGCTTCAGGTCTTCATCTGCTCCTAATTCACCAAGATAACTTTACTCAAATTAGCATAGTACATACCCACATAAAGAATTAATTCAACTCTGTTTCAACAATCCAATTTGCAGGCTTAACACAGACAATATTTATTTAATACATAAAATCAATTCATATTCAGGAAAGTTCTTTAAACTTCGAAAACATAAATGAAAGTTCAATGTAGCCATACATGACAGCTTTGGAAAAAGGCAAAAACCAGCTATGCAAATTAATGTATTTGACTAATGTTAAATGGCTGTTCTTTCCAGTTCTTATTTGTACTGGTTGAGCCAGAACACGTGACTATTTCAGCAGTACATTTACCATTATTAGTTTAAGCTTGCCCAAACATTTCAGTCCAAGACTTTTTCCCAGCCAAAAGGTTTTTCCCATAACTCTTACTACTGTCTGTCTTTGTGTGCTGTAGCAACGCACACCAAAGCAACAAACCCTAATACAAACACGCTGGGTAGAAGATGCGAACGGCATTGGACTCAGCACTCAGGAAATCACACAAGGATTATCAAGAAGTGATAGATTTTTTTAATATTTTTTTTTTAAGAGAGATTTGAAAGCACCTGCACTCATTTATACACAAGGATGCATAACAAGAGTTTTAACGTGCGTTCAAATGCTTTTTAAGCTGAACTGCATCTCCTCCAAAAAAACACCACGGCGTTCGGACGCACGAGGTTGCGCAGATTAGCAGCTGCCACAAGGCGGCAGCGGAGGTCCACAAAAAAAAAGGTGCCACGACATTCTTCGAGTCGTTTGGCTTTTTTGAACACTTAAACAATGTTTAAGGCCGAATTTGAGTTTATTAAGGGGCACATACCTTAACGACATATCTTTACAAGAGGAACCTTGGCCTATTTCCATAAACAAAAAAGAGTACTTTTCATCGCGATTCAGTTTACTCGGTTTACTTGGTGCTAGAATATTTGCCATAACAAAGAATATTTGCAAGTGACACTCGCATCATCTAGTAATTAGAGATGTAGTTACAGATGTACAGAATCATATTTTCCATTATTATAGTGGTAATGTTGAATGAAAAAGGCACACATTTGTGCCAAGAACAAAAAAAATCTCTCCTAACATTATATCTTTATCTGTATTAGTGCACAATGTTCAAAGTTCTCAAAATACTTTGAGGTACACTCATAAACAGAGATCATTCTAAATAAGTTTAGTTATTCTCTAAAGTCATTGTGTGCATGAAATAGTATTGGGAAGATATCTGAGAAGTATATTCCAAATTCCTGCCAACTGAAAAAGGTACAGACATCAAACTTACCCTGTAACCAGGGTCCTCTATCAGGTCACAAGAAGCAGCGTTAACCTTTGTGTGCCACATTGTCTCTTTGATGCTGCAGCCATACATAAATACATTCTTTTTACGAGAGTGACCATGATAATCACAGTACACCTACAACAGACCATTTCGCAACATAAAGCCAAGGTGTATGGAATTAACATTTTATAAGAGTAAGAGAAAGGCAGAAACAGATTTTTGTTTCTACTAGTGAAATTTCCAAGGAGTTAGGAAACAGTCCTCCTTATACAATTAAATTGTACATTAAAGACAAAAAAACCCCACGGGGTTCATTTAAGGAAGGTTTAACCTTCTACCATAGCAAACGAAACTGATTTAAAGTTTTGCAGAAGACCAGTTCTCCAAGTCAAATTTAAGTGTGACCGTTTACAAAGCCATATTAAAATGTTTACTTTATAGACCAGCTACATAGACAAGGTTAAGAAGATTCAGAATTGCTTACACACGCATACTCACCAAAGGTAAACGTTTTATAGCAGCCAGATATTGCAGTAACCCTTTAGCATGGTAAATAGTGGGATGCAGATCTGGATTTGGATTTTGCCACTGTCTGTTTAAATCTTCTCCACTTAAAGAGCAACGGTGGCTATTGAGGGGGGGGTGGAAAAACGCATGATGTAGTCTGTATTATCATACTTTTAAGTAAGCCTCCCCCCCACCTCAAGTTTTCCTCGTCATCACTGCTTCTTTGGAAGGAGTCTGGTAAGAAACAAACTTCAGTTTTCTAAAATGCCAAGTAATATAAGTGTTTGGGGCCTTTTAAGATACATTACAGAAAACCTAAAAATATGTTAGAAGTAATGTCTTATATGAAGCCAATTGTAACCTTCCTTATTTGCTGTTGAAACTGAAGGCTTGTGTTTCTATTGAAACGCTAGTTCAAAATTGGTAATTTCATATATATGGTATCTCTACATTTTCAGTGTCCTTATTTCTGTAATAAAAAGACTAATGCCAACTCCAAATCTAAAACTTGAAACATGAAGTTGTTAGGAGACAGATAGCTGTGAGAAAACAAGAAAAGAAAGAAAAACCAAGCAAAACTAAAACCATTAAAAAAACAGTGAACAAATAAAAATTTCTGTATTCAGTCAATTATCAGCAATAAATTTTAAATTTGCAGAAGTTCATGTTCATGCAGTCATCTTCAATACATCTGTCCTTAAATTGTGTCTGCTGGGACATACTCCTTAACTGTCTTTTAACACAACTTCCACTGGCATTTTGAATGGCTTAGTTCCAGGTATTCTGTCAGATGTGTACATACAAGACAGGGTTCCACTCAAACCCATCAACATTGTTCACAAAACATTTTAAAACACTACCCGTAATAGGCAAGAAGGAACCATAGATGCAATGTACCAAAATTGCTGTTTTGTATGAAATCTCTGTAAACAAGTAAATACACACTGTTGAATGCTTACTTACAGCAGTACCAAAAGTAATGAAATACCCCATGAATTTATTAATTGGTATTATGTGAAAGAATTACCATTAAAAACTTCAACTACATCAGGATACTCTCTTTTTCTCCTGTACACCTAATTAACTTCCTCCTTTTTATAATATTTGACAACAGCTATTCCCTTCTAAAACTAATTTAAAAAAAACAAAACATGTTTTTTCCCCTTTCTCATATATAAGGACTGTTCTTTTTCATAAGAACCAGGAACTTGCATAGCTTTTCCTAAAAGCAGTTGTGCTGTCAAGCAACTCCCTTCACCTACCCAAGGCTGAAGTTCAGACAGGCAAAATGCCATGTCAAATCACATAGCAATGAGTATCACCCATATGCAACTGAAAATATTTTTCATAAAACTGGAATTATGCAACTGCCTTTAAAAGAAAAAAAAAACAAAAAAAAACCCAAATCCATAACAGGAGAGCTCTAGCACTTCTGTAGGTAATTTTGTGTTTGGAAGTTTTTCTTCCCTTATTAATTACTGAATTATGTTTACAGGATTAGTTTAGTTGGTTTTCTTTAAATAAACATTAAGACTTAATAGCACAGGTTACATATTTGTGAGTAAACTTAGGCTTACTTTCCATTGATGACACCATCTGGATTGAGCATAGGAATAATTTTGAAGATGTAAGATTCTCGTAAACACTGGGCACTTGGGTTATTGCTCATCAGGTATTCCAGTGTTCCCTTCATAACCCAGCTTGCATTAGTCTCTCCAGGATGTACACGAGCAGATAGGAAAATATAGGGACGATTCCCTGAAAGAATCATGCAGAGAAGTTCCAAAATGCCATTCAAGATAAAGTTTGTTAATAAAATTGAAAAAAAAAAAAAAATAGGGAGCTTCATTTATTACAATGTGAAATACAGTATTTGGGAGTATTACTGAGCACCAGCATTATTGATAGAGCTTGCCAGAATATTGTTACAAAGACCATTTATTACAGAACTCATAATGGAGCTTTAAATCTAATCAATTATACAGTCAAAATTACATTGGGTTGGCAGTTATAGTATGATGAATTGATGACTTTTTTTCCCCACTAGCCAGAAAAATACTGGGGTTGAGAATGAACCAGACATGCCGTCATAACCTAAGTTCACTTAACATCACAGTAGCCTAGATACTGACTTTAAAGAAGATTTTTTGACAAGCAAATCACCTGAGCATTTAGAGGAAAATATTACTCCGAAGTAAGCTATTCTTTGCCGAGACGTGTTCTGTATATACATTCCTATATATTCAGACATAAATATCCTTATTTGACTACCACAAATAAATATAACTAAATACAAAGAAAATCCTGAATTTTGATGCCTATTAATTTCATTAAATTCATTATATTCATTAACCTTGTTTTACATTGCTATTTTTACAACGCATTTTTATGTTATTAATGCTACTTTTTAATTAAGAACTAGTTTTATATTATTTTCCATTTATGAGAAAGAAAAGTCATACTTACTGAACTGACAGATATGTTCACAGTAATTGGACTCTGGCATAGCTGTAATAGTGACTATGGGACAACTGTTGCCAGCCAGGGTCTCACAGAGAACGTCTTGCCGAAAATATATCTGTTGAGGGTTGTGCATAGATTCCAGCTTCTGAAGATGCATCTTCATCCCAAAAATAATGAAAAAAATACTTCAAATTGCATCCACATATAGCTTATTCCATAGATACCATTTAATCAATCTTTATTTTTGTTGTTTTGAACAGTGTTGCAGTTTCCATCACAATTTTGACCATGAAATACCATTCTCTACGTTTCTGACTGAATACTTCTCTTTATAGACTTTATCTTTTCAAATGCTTTGAGGAAGATGAAGGCAGTGAATGTACATTGTTTGCTACCAGAAGATACCACAAGGGTATGTGGAAGGTGAGAATCTCTGCTTCTCTAAGGTGTACTTAACAGACGACCCATGCCAGCTGACCACAAATGTATGTGCGCTTCTGATTCTAGAGTGGGTGGGGGTGTACTTTTAAATAGTGAACAGCAACCCTTACCGGCTGGAGAGGACGAAAGGGACTACAAGTTTCACACCACTTTAGAGAATTCATTATCCTAAAGCAGCCCCTAATTATCTTAAATATAGTAATTTGAACAGGTCAGTTATGAAAACGTACATGTCAAAACAGGATACGAGTCATCTGACTCAACCATAAATGCTTCAATCAATTAGCACTGTTTCCAGCCAATTATGAATTAACTATTCCCAGGAAAAAAAAACTTAGCCTGCAAGTATAAATACCTATTTTATTTTTCCAGGGATTACTCTTCAGAGCAGCCTATACTATTCACCAGGCTAAACACTAATATTCTATGAAATCTGTTCATTTTAAATTCTATGAAAAGAAATACAAATAATTTAGTCTGCAATACTTCAGACTAGTTTCACCTTGTCCAAAAGTATAAATATTTTCCATGTAACAGATCACAATCTTCTCACCTTTAAAGTAGAGTACGTGTACGGATAATGGTAAGCAAAGTAGCAGACATCACCTTTATGTTGGAAAGTCACTGTGAATGTAATCGTGTAATAAGATTTTCCTTTCTGACCACCAGCAGCAATTGAACTTCTCGAAAAGTGATTCCTAAGAGTAAAATGAAGATAATGAACACATTAATTTTTTTTCAAATCATTGTTTTTTCCTGAACACACATTTGAAGAGCCAGGAAGATTTTTAATGATTTTGCTTCTGTGTACGTCCAGATTAAATACACTTGTTCTCACCATCTGTAAAGATAGTTTATTACAGCAGTGATACACATTCGTCTACATTGGGAAAAGACTAGTTAACAGAAAGTATCAAAAAACCCAAAACCAAACCAGCTAAACAAAAACACTGCAAACAACTGTCTACCAAGAAGGGTAACACATGGATAAGCTGTACCATCTCATCCTGCCCCATCCCTGGGGACGTTCAAGTCCAGGTTGGATGAGGCCCTGAGCAACCTTATCTAGTTGGGGGTGTCCCTGCTTCTTGCAGGGGGGTTGGACTAGATGACCTCTGGGGGTCCCTTCCAACTCTAGCCATTCTATGACTCTATGATCCTGTGTTCCTGGATTGCTCTGCAATGATTTCATCCCAGAATACAGGAGACCATTCACAAGCAACTTGTAATCAGTATTAAGATTTCGAGTAAGCATTCCTTCAAAAGCTTCTCTGGAACTCTATGCCATTTCCAATGTAAGTATAGAAGATGAACAGCTAAAATATTAGCAATGTGCTAATAAAACTAGACTGTATGCTTTGTTACCTTCTGTTACTCTGCACAGAAACTCAGGGAGAAAATTCTTGTTCACAACAGAACTACTAAAATGCAGTACTATTCATTATAAAAATCAAAAGCAAACAGTTCTCAAAAACTTTACCTTATAGTCATCTTGTGTAAGATTTGCAGTGCATTTGGTGGTGTACTTACTTATAGTAACAAATGTCTGTCCCAACACGAGTCCAACATGGTCGAGAATTTAATGCTTCTTGAACAGAATACATGAGGGGCTGCATACCTTAAAGAAAAATTGCATCCTACTTTAACGCTTAACTTTAAACATGAAAATCTTAACAATGATGGACCACATCACATACATGAGAGTCTCCAATCATTTACTAACACAGAGTTTATTTTCATGCATGCTTGGGTCCTGTACACTCATTCAACCAGGTGACAAAATATTCTTCCCCATTCCCATCATTACATTTCAGAAAATAAAAAATTAAAGGAAAAACAAAACCAAAAACCCAGACCTATGAAAGTCCAAAACAGTTTCCATGAACGCTGTGGTTAACATTAACAGCAATCTACAAAAAAAATCTCGGGTCCCACTCCATCAAACTTGTAATTACAATAAAGTTTCAGGGAGAATACGAAGACGTGATGCTATCATCCATTCACCTGGGTAGCTGGAAAATAACTCCAGTACAGTATTTTTCTATGTATTTCTTGGCAACGTATGGGAAGTGTATCTTACCATAGTTAAACTGACTGTTTGATTTTTCACAGTTGATGATGTTAAACCGGTAACCAATGCCAGTTTTCATTCCACTGACTTCAAAGTAAAACCATTGATGATAATGATTGCTATTGATATCCGAGTTCAAAATTAGATCATACTCATTTCTAAAGATTTAAAAAAAAATAATATTTTTTTAATAAGAAGCAGAAATCAGAAATAGACGGTCTTAGTGTGAGGAGTTGAAATATCTTACTTTCTGATCTGAATAACTTTGCGCAGATTTCCAGATTCAAATTTGGAATTAAACTTCAAAACATCTGCTTCCTCTGGTACTGAACAACTGTGAGTAGAAAAATAAAAGGGATCAAAATGAATAAACCAAACTTAACTGAAACAAATTCAATGAGTTAAGTCAAGCATTAACTTAGTAAATGAGAAATTATTTTTAACCTTCCTCTAAATACAGCCTGGATAGCAGAAACAGTTACTACATCAGATGAAACTTCCGTTACAGTCTTAACTGCTTTAAAATATTACAAATTGTATGACAGAGCAAGTAGAACAGGCTTAGAGTACTTGCTGAGTATTTTTCCAGAAGGGTAAAAATCTTACCTCAAATTATCAAGGTCATACACAACCCTGTCTATAATGTCATTTTGATGAATCAGTCTTTCAATATCTTGAGATATTTTTGTCCTAAAATAAAAAGCAGGGTACTCATTTAAATTGCTGCACACTATTTCCAACTACAAAAAGATAGTTTCTCTCATACAACAATGAAGACTAACGAAGTTGACATGTAGACAGATTTTCAGAGATACCAAGGCCTCACCCCCATTTATGTGCACAATCTGCAAGTGTTCTCAAGTTTAAACACCTGCATTCACAGCTGACCGAGTTCGCTATCTGTATGTAAGGGAACTTAAGTTTTCATGCATACAACCCACTGGGCTTTATCTCATGGAAAAACAAATAATAAATGCACCATTTCATACTTTACAGTAGAATCAGGAATCACTCAAACATTACTTATGTTAATGCTTTAATCCAGGACAGCCCCTGAAAACATTAGTAGTTTACACCGATCCTACCATAACTAAAATTAAGAGTTTGGGAGAGTAAGTCATGCAGTGAGTGTGTTAGTGCACTAATTTTTCACCTCTGGAGATCTAGGTTCATTTATCAACTAGATAACAAATAAGAATGAATTTGGTGATGTCAGCCAAATGTCAGGTGTGTGTTTATCCAGATCATAAAGCCATTGCACAACTGGCAGTATCTAGGTCCTTGTTTGGAAATTTAAGAATGTGTTGCAGTTCAAGAATGAAATATAGTAGCAGAGCTGTGTGGAAAAGCTTGCACAGCACCTGCAATAAGAAGAAAAGGAGGCAGATTAACAATGAAGAATACAGGAACAGAATGGTAAAGTACGTTCAGGCTGGAAATTCTCCATTTAATTAAAATAAACATTGTTAACAAATGAGGAAAAAAAAAAAAAAAAAAAAAAGGGGTNGGAAAAAAAAAAAAAAAAAAGTAAGTGGACAACTCTGGCACCTCTCATTAAATTAAAATTCACCAGAAAGGAAACAAGTCACAAGTCCAAAGTGCTGACAAAATTATAGAAAGGCTGACTCACCACAATCTATCTGAACAGGTTCAGCTCAGGGCAGAACTAAAAGATTTTGATCCTGCATTTGATTTTACACAGACCTCTAGATCTAAGGAGTCAAAACACTTCCTTCCAATCATCACAGGACTTTTGCCAAGACAAAATTCATTAATGAGTATCAGGCACCCAGATACTATAGTAATAACCACTACAGATAAAAAGAACGAAGAAATGGTATTCATGATGCACAAAAGTTGTAACGTGCATTTTCAGGTTTCAGGTTTCAAGATAAAAGAGATGCTATTTTAAAGGAATTACAGAAAAAAGAATATAGAAACAGAATTGTTGATTTGGACTTGTTTTTATAGGTCAGTCCTGCTTTACCTGATCATTGCTGCTAAGTCTCAGATGATTAGAAAATGCTAAAGTGTGCCGCAAAAAAAAAAACCAAAGCGACCAACTACAATTTTATGGAACGTAAAAGAATTAACAGGATATTGAATTATATAAGAATTTTATTCCTTAAGAGTCAGAATAATATAAAACGCTTTTTTTTTAAAAAAATACCTGTTGAGAATAACTACAGCAATTTGTTGAGACATTACCATATACAGGTAATAATGAGAACCAGAAG
>VXBZ01000848.1:0-15674 GCA_013399135.1 Heliornis fulica
TCTATGATTCTATGATATTAGCAGAAAACTATCTTCTTTACAGGACGGTTCTGAGCAGCACTCACCATTAGGTGCTCACCTGATGGTGAGCAGACCTCAATGACTAACAGTGTGGTTAGTAGCTTCTGATCCGTTAGAAAGAATAAGCACTTTAGCAGTGCTACAGCAAGTCATGAAACAGGCTTTTCCTCATCACACTGTAATTATATTTGAGCAGTATCATCCTTATATGGGAAAAGCTGATGATAAAAGCATTCATATTTTTGCCAAATAATTGAGTGGAAATTATGAACTCTATTAATGTTACCCAATGTGTCCACACTTTGTTTAAAGTAGAAAGGATTCTGTGTTAAAATTTTCAGGTCATTATGTAAAGTCCTAACCCTAGATGCTGTAACACTTAACAATTGACATTTTATGAGCGTAGTCACTGAGATTTTGCTGGTTACTTTGTCTTAGAAGTTACTAGAAAACTTGATATACTTTTAGTTTTTATTTTATTTTTATTGCATTATAATATTTTGCAGAGGGGTCACTACAGTGTTTAACAGCAGCCAAGACTTATTTTAATTGAAAAAATAAAATAAAAAAAAAAAGAAAGAAAACAGACCTTTTCAATTTAAAAAGGAGTGTTTCAACAGGATTCCTTTCCAAAATGCTTGTATGGTTTCTTTTCTTTCTAACCCAGAATAAAAACAAATTTTGAAACTTTGACATTTTGTCATGTACTGGAACTGCCACCCACTGGCCAACTCCACTTTTTTTATTGAATCCTTGTGTTCTGACTAATGAGCACTTTGTACTGTTTGTTCCCATGTCAGAGATGACAGAAAATCTGACTACGCTTTTGAAGATATTTTTCTTTATAGGCTTTTTCTATGGAGTTCACACGAGGGACCAATCCCTCTCTGGACTGGATTACCACAATACAGTTTTGGAAAAAAAAATCTGATAAAAAATAGTTCAACNGATAATGTTCAATTGCAATTCACTTTATGTATTATCCTGATTGTAAATAATGTTTTTTATCATGGTAGTAGTATAAACTTAATTAAAACATGAATATAAGTGACAAAATTATACACAGATAAAACCCCAATTAAGTTGTAAAACTTTTGAATTACCCTAGAATCTCTTAAAAATTACCTTCAAAAATCTAAATCTAAACATTACTTTTTCTAACATGCATATAAACTGCACACACAGATTACCAAAGTGCATCTAACCATTAGGGATTTTGGTTGACAGATCTCTAGTTTGGGGGCAGTTTAATAAACAAGGATTGGGAAATCCTGATTACGTCTGTATGCCTTTTATGAAGTCAGTGGATCTACTTGTATAATGTTTGGCCTAATCATGTGAATTTCATTCTGCCCAAAGTATTACACTCATTTATATAATCACCCCCTTCATTTCCTGTTACTGTATTCATTGTAGAAATAATGAAGCTCTTGAGACTGCTTAGCTTGGACTCTTTCTTGCCAGTGAATGGATTTGGTTATGCAGATATTTCTGATGTATATTTGCAGACAATTATAGCTTATTTCCATACTTATAGAGACAATTTAGCTAAGAACAAATTTAATTATTTGTAACAAGATTTTTATCATCCTATTTTAGCAATGATAATATCAGCAAGAAGATTTAAAATTTCTTTTGTGTTTAACTTTATTTAGGAATTGTGATAAGCATGAACATTGCAGAAACAGGGATGATAAACGATGAGGACTTGACAGGGTTTAAATAAATAAAATGTGTCTTGTGAGCATTAGGAACAAGAATCAATCAAGAAATTAGTTGCATTAGTACGATTTGTAAAAGCATCATATAGAAAAGCTGTGTCACTAATATTTAGATTTTGGCCTAAGAAAGTATTTTAAGAACTCTGAAGAACCAAAATTGCATTATTCCAATGCATTGTTTATTTTTGTGTGAAAATGTATAGTGTTCACCAACTGCTCAAAGAGTCCGATTCAAAGAAATGTGTACTTGCATTTTATATTCCTTTTTCTTATATATATACAGTTTATTATTTAATGCATTTACAAGTAAAAATCTAAGCATGTATTCCAGAGAATCATGGTCAAAATCCTTGTTTTTATCAGTACGCAGAATTTCTGTAAACAGAACAAGGTAGACCCACTGGAATGCCAAATTTTTTCCATGTTCATTTGGGCAATTTGTTCCCATATTTCCAAAATAAGATAGTATAACTAATGAAATCATATTTCCTTAATGTTTATTATCCAGGAAACAGAAGGGCTGGACTTATTTGAATAAATACAGGTTTCTCATTTCCCTAATTGTTAACTAATATTTTCCTGCCTCCATCATTACAAATTCATTTTTGAAATCATAATTAAATGACTAATAAATATAATGTTTTGTACATAGTAAAGGAAATAACTAGGCAATTTCCTACACTTGATACCATTCTGGTCTATAAACATCATATGATCTCAAGCTTCCTGAAGGCATCAAAGCCTTCTTCACAGCTGAACATGTGAACAAAAGGCAGAACTGCAGAAAATGTGTATGTGAGAATTGTGATTGGCTAAACCTACAGCCAAAAATAATTGTTCAAAATGTACTTAGGAATCATAATCCTCTTAAAAAAAGTGGAATGCAGAGGAGAGGAGGAGAGTCATAGCAGTAATATTCTTCTGCAGTTGAAGAAACACCAAAACCCAGAATATTTGACCCTAATCTTTACCAGAGCCAAGAAGAATCATTACTGAAATTCTTTTTGCATTTGTAATCAGTTGGATACCAGTGGAGAATGTGATTATACCTTATACCTCTTCTTCTTTAACTGAGATTTAATAGGAATTCATTCGACAAAGAAAGGCAATTATGTGCAAACACTAATTGGGTGTCTGTCAGCAGCTATTGCAGAAATATTTTATATTTATATTTAATGACAGAAGGAAAATGCAAGTCTCTGCATAATCTGAAATGCTACCTCTTGGTAGAATTAGTAGATAGAGTTGGAATTTATGGGTGCTATTTGTTGGCACTTTTACTTCTTTATGTCGTTTGTTGGAGAACAAGAAATGCTGACCCAGTGGTGAGAATTAGGTTCGGAAATCTTCTTGAAGTCATGTTAAAGATGTTATAAACTTAGAAAAGATACAGATTTTTTAGCTGTAGTCATTATCTTTCTGAAAATGAGGAATAATAGAGGATGTTTTGAAGAACTTTCTTTAATGTTGGCCGGAAACATTTTGAGCTTTCAGGCTAGAAGCTTCTTCTGGGTCTGACAGAGATAGTATCAACTGGCTTCAAGATGGACCTTCAATTAGCCAAGGCCAAGCCAATCAGCAACCATGGTAGTGCCTTGTGGATAACATAGTAAAGAAGGAAAAACAAAAGGAGCAGCAGTTTTTGCAGCAGAGAGAGAGGAGTGAGAAGATTTGAGATACGTTACAGACACCGAGGTTAGTGAACAATGAGAAGGAGGTGCTCCTGGTGCCAGAGCAGAGCTGCAGCCTGTGGTGAAGGCCATGGTGAGCTAGACTGTTCCTGTGCAGCTCATGAAGGAGAGTAGGAAGTAGAGATTCCACCTGCAGCCTGTGGTGAATGCCACAAAGGAACAGTTAGGGACACTTAAAGGAGGCTGTAACAAAATGGAAAGCCCCACTCTGGAGCAGTCTGCTCTTGAAGATCTGTGGAAGAGATACACACTGGAGTGGTCCACGCAGAACTGCACCCTGTGGGAAGGACTCACTTAGGAGAAGTTCATGGAGGACTGTCTCCCGTGATAGGGACCCCCACAATGAATCAAGGAAAGAGTGTGAGGAGTCCTGCCCCTGAGGAGGGAAGAGTAGCAGAGATGTGTGATGAACTGACCATAACCGACATTCCCTGTCCTGCTCACGGAGGGAGAAGGTGGAAAATCAGGACGAAAGCCCAGAAAGAAGGAAGGGATGGATATGGGGGAGGTGTTTGAAGATTTATTTTTTTTCTCATTACTCCAATCTCTGTTTTTTGGGTAAAAAATTAGATGAGGTTTTCTTTTCTATATTTGGTCTTTTACATGTGACAATAACAGGTGAATGATCTCTCCCTGTCCTTATCTCAACCCACCAGCCTTTTGTTATATTTTCTCTTCTCCATCAAGTTGAGAGGAGTGATAGAGTGGGTTTGGTGCGCACCCACATCCAACCTGGGTCAACTCTACCACATACCTAAAGTGCTAGGCAGGGATTTCTCAAGCTACTGCAATCTTCCCAGAGGTTGCAAAAGCCTGTTTAATATACACCTGAAATAAAGCCAACTTGTGCATTTCTGTGCCCAGCCTAATAAATTGGAGTGGGGGAAGGTGCATCAGTGTTAGTGAGCCTTTAAAGAACAGGCACAGTGTCCCAAGGTGATATCTATAGTATATGAAATGAGGGGTGGCTTGCACAGAGACAGATTAGGTCTCTCTCCACTTCTAACACAGATATATCCAGAGAGAGTGAAAGCATGTGGTCTTCCTTGGGATGGAGAGGGAGTAAATGCTTTGTAGTTAGCTGAGAGAAGTAGATGTGTTCTAGCACAATTCACTTGACCTATTTAAAATTGCTTATTTTAGGATGAAAATAGTTGTTCCCAGGAAGTACCCAATTTCTCTTTGGGTACAGTCTATACAACAGCTTTAGAGAAAGATATTTTTGCTGGAAATGTTCAGCAGATGAAAAAATGAAGCCTAACTTTTGCATCTTTCCAGGGTTAGCTGAGTTCTAGTAAGGGTTTCTGAAGAAGGCAATAGACTTGGGTCTCAAAGATACATGTAAGGAAGATCATCAGGAAAAGTTTTAAGGATTGTTCTGACCATGGAAGAGAAGGAGGTTTTGTGTTTTTTTTTTTATTTTATTTTATTTTCAGTATCCCAGGTAGAGTATTTTGATTTCAGCAGAAAACAAACATTGATATGAGTAGAAAGGGAAACTGAGCCAGCCAAAAAGCCATGTCAGAAACCGGAAGCCAGCAGGGGCAGGTTACTGGAAGATGCTGTTTTAGGACCCAATAAACAACAACAACAACAGCAACAACAACTATTGATATTCACTTATTGCCTCACATCCAAACTTATGCAAGTATTTCATTATTCTGTATTTTTGCCTAGTTGCAGGCTCTGGCTTCTTTGGTTAAGAGCACTCAGCACTGTGGTCTATCAACAGGGTATCCCAGCTCAGACTCTGCAGATGCAGCTGTATGGTGGCCAGCCCCCTGCAAGCAGAGACATGCTGTGCTTGCATTGAGCCTTTGGACCTACAGCTCTGGTCTCTGCTAGCTAGAAGAATCATGGCACCATACAGATTTCCTGCAGGCCATTTGTGGCCTGTTTTGAGAAATCTGCTGTGATTTTAAGAGTTGCAATGCAGTATAAAACCAAAACAGTTTCATATAGTTTCAGGTTTCATTGCTGACCTTCCAGGCAACTCCCCGAGTAAGATTCAGGCAAGTATTTCATGACCTTAATTTTTCATATGGTTGACTCATTATTTTACCTCCTGGAGTCAACTCTTGATTTCTTAATGCATTTTTCTTTCATCTTCTGCTCATGGCTGTTGCACTGTTTAGTAGATATTGCTGCTATTAACACTAGAAGTACTGAAGCAGTAGCATTATCTTTCTCAAGGCAACAGGGAAATTTTTTTTGAATGATCAATATATCACATATATGCAGCATATTTTCCTTGTGTCCACATATTCACACCTAATTAAATTATCTCTCTTATTTACATATTCCACTGTAAATATGGCAGAAATCTGCTTACATGTGTTCCAAGTATATACTTTCAGCTCAGGTACAACTACACCAGAGATGTTTTGGTTCCCTGTGCCTTGCATTTCACTTCTTCCTCCTGAGCCACATGGAGCCTCAGGTGCTGCATGATGCCACCTTCCTTCCAGTGCCCCCAGTCAGAGAGGACTGGTCAGCAGATAAGGATGTGCTGCTTCTTTAAGTCCATTACCATTTTGGGGATGCCATGATTTAGCCCCAGCAGGCAGCTAAGCACCATGTGCTGCTTGCTCACCCCTGGCTTTGGTGGGCATCTGGTCTCCAGCCAGGGTCAACCCACTACATGGGGATACTCATATCACTTTTGTTCCCTTCCATAATAGCAGTATCTCCACCAAAGGAAAAGAAAAAAATTCCTTTGCTAACAGCTTCCATCATTATTTAGACACAATGTAATGACAGCATTTAAGAGCCAAAGTCACCAACAGGGACTTCCACATGCCAGACACTGCATTAAGCAGACGACTGCCCACCAAGAAAGGTGACATCAGCCCTAGTTCCTGGCATCATGGATTCTCTCAGAGGGAAAATAAAATTACAATAGTCAGTTGTCATTTTTGTTAACAGATCCTGAGACAGAAAAATGTTAGAATTGTGTCCAGTAGGCTTTAATTTGTCTCTCTGAGGAGAATAGTACCATTAGAAACATTAAAAAAACACATTAATGGATTCTCAGTCTGAGGGCTGTGACGCGAGTCACGTGGATCACTAGCTTTAACTATAGAGGAAGAAGGGTCTTCAAATTTTTCCATCTACTTCTCCCTAAGTGACTAATAATAAGATGTCTAGTTCCCTGAAATAAAACTCATAGCTCAGGACTTCCACGTAACAGTAGAAGTCACATTCCAGAAAACTAATAAATCATGTCATGAAGTAGAGCAGTAATGTTACCATATGTAAATGTGACATTTGACAAAAGGGAATAAGTGTTTTTATACTAATTATCTGCAGCCATTACTGCAGCAATATTTCTACTTTTGAAAGACTTTAGAAACCTCTTTTAAGGAATATACTTCTTTAATTAAGAGTCCTTCATGATGTGATGCTGCTCTTGCTGACTTCCTTGACAGCAGAATCAGGGTCTAAATGTGTTTTCTTCCAGGCACAGAACTTAATTCCCTTACTGCTATCTGTTTTCAAATAAATATGGATTTCTAAATCATTTACTAATGCTTGTCAGCACAGACAAAATTCACTACATCTTATTTAGCGGGGAGACTTTACTGGAAGGAAATGTCCCCTGGGAAAGCCCTTGAAAGTCTATAATGGATCATATTATTTCCAATTAGTCAATGATTTTGTTCATTTCTATCTTCTCTGCATGGTGGATAAATCCACTTAGAACTATTAACAATGTTTTAAACAATACCAGTACATACCAGTCCTGTTCTTAACACAGCCAGTAGTAAGGTGGTAACTAAACCTGTGCATGGGAACAAAGTGCTGTTCACTTTTGCAGGGTGTTGGACAACTCCCTCTAGCAAACACTTCTCTTGAAGACAAGATGCCAGAGACTTCTTTTTCTGTAAATGGGGGCAAGAAAAGTCCCCATGTGCAAAGTCAGCTGACCTGCACAAAGTGCCGCAGAGAACTGATCCAGGAGAAAATGGATTTTACTCCAGAGCACTGATGGAGCCCAAGTATCTGTATCTTGAAGAATTAGCAGGTAAACTCTGTTTACCTGTTAGGAGTTAATTAATAGTGACACACTGATATGTAAATCAGGGAGGGAATTGGTGATCTGCAATACAACAAATCCTTCTCGTATTGCTGCCTCTACAAATGCCTTTCTGCTCATGCCCTCCTGCCTATTAGCATCAGTGAGTGCTCTTGTGCAAACCTAACAAGACAAGGAAACACGAGGGACTGTTTCATAGGCCAAAAATTGTCAAATTGTGTAAAACAAACTTGTCCGTGTTTTCATCGAATTGTCACAGCTTTGAATTCCACTGAATACAAGAGAAGGAATCAAACATTACCATGAAATGCTGCATTACCCACAACCCCCAGCCAGCACCCAGAGGAACCACATCATCTCCTGATGGCTTCCCAAGGCTGTGCTGCTCATCCAGCATCTGTGAGGGAGGGTCCGGCATGTGGGGAACCAAAATTCCCTCCTAGATAAATCACTGCAATAAACAACTGGAAGTTGCTAAATGCTGTCATTCTGCAGTAAAATTTCATGCAAATATGTTCAGACATTTTCCTTTCTATTGATATTTTTCATTGTTATATTTTTCGATTAAGTTCAGGGCTTGAACTTTTGCGATTAAAGTGTTCAAAGAAGGATTTTAGCACCTATAATCTCCATCTGGATTTCAAACTCCACATGGCTTCTCTAAAACCAGTGAAAATTGTACTCCATACATACCAGAAGTTACTTGTGATCAAATTAAGCATTCTGTGAGATGATTTGAACAATGCAGTGCCAGGAGCATGTATGTGCCTTAATTATGTTAAACAGATTGCTTAAGTGTAGTGGAAACAGGCATTCCTGAAAATAGGTGGGAATAGTTCTTCTTTAGGAAAGAAAAAAAAAAAAAAAAAGCCTCAGGAACCCTTGAGAAAGGCCTATGAGATAAAAAGAAATAGACACCAGGGGGATACTTCAGACACAGTATTTATTCTAAAAGGGATGAAAAGATTAAGAGATGGTATACCAACAATGCAGTAAAAGCCGTCCAGAGCAGAACAGGTCATAAACTTTCACACATCACAATGTTAGCCAGCTGCTCTCAAACATGCAACAACTTCTGGAAGAAAAGACTTTTTCTGTTGAATCAAGTGGCATTCATTTTGAAAAATGAGAATGACTAGTGTTTTACTCGGCTATAAAATTCCCTGAGTCAGAATAAAATTGCGTAGAATTATATTTTTTTAACCTTAAGTGTAACTGTGGGCATTGAGACTTTTAAAGTGTCATGCCCTACAGCCTCCATGACCTGAAACACTACAAAAGAATGAAGGTAAATTTTCTCTTGGGGGCAGTTCCTAAATTCCTGTATCCTTTCCTCTCTTGCTAACTGCCCTGTGAACTGAGTAAGTCTGATAGCCCAGTGGTGAATCATTATTCTTTGATTATGGCTTCATAATTATGGGGAATGACATAAGCTCTTTGTGATGCAGACTTGGACATTATTCAAAGAGGTTTTATCCTTTTTACTTATTCTTTTTATAGCTACACAGATCCATTTTATAACTGCATTAAGGCACTCTGGGGCTTGCATTACCAAGCTATTATAACACTTCTCAAGAGCCTGACAATTCACTGCCTCTCACTTTCTGTCTTAGAAAAGAAAATATTTTATGCAGATCACAGAGAGTATTCTCGGGTTTCTCTCTGTGAAAGTCCCTCACATTTTGTAGCATGCCTTTTAAAGCCAGAACTCTGCAAAGTTATTAATTGCATTTAATTTCAATACAGTTGTGTTGTGGGTTTGTTTGGGATTTTTTTCCTAAAATTTCATCCAGGAAGAAAAATGAAGTGATCTTGTTCTTAGCAAACAGAGTTTTAATGAAAAATCCAAGCATAATCATGCCATGCATATTGGATCATTTTACACAGCTCCATTGCGTAATATATATTTTAGGGTGTTTTGTCTACCAATGACAGATGAAAAGCTGCACTTAATTTTTTCTCACTTGGCTGAACTGAGAGAAACCAGTCTTAAATTTAGAGTAAGTCTGAAAATAGGAAGAAAAAAAGAAGAGGAAACATAATTTACTGAAAATTTGTGTCTAGTAGCATATAGTTTAGTAAACTTGGTCAGCATGTTTGAGATAGTAATGCAATATCTAAAATAAATTTCTCATTAGCATAGAAAGCACATCACAAGTCCTTCCTACTTGTTGTTATATCTCATATTGGAAAATTCCTGTGGATTGATACTGATTTGCTTTTTGGAAATATGAAAATTTTCTTCGTATCTTCAGAGGCATTTATCACTCTATAGTCCTTTTTTTTTTTGTTGTTTTACTTCCAACCTTGCTAGTACCAGCCATTTCTAAAATTGGCAAGATTAAGAATATCACTATTACAAGGGAACAGGGAAAATCCACAGAGAAAAATCCTAGGCAACAGCCAAATGAAGCTATTGATTAGTTAAACAATCAGTGAACCCACAGGTCCCGCTGTGTATGTGATGTTGCTCCCTACTCCTAGCCACTGTAACAAGAAAGAACATAAAGGAATAACATATCATTCATTTTCCAGAACAAGTCTGTGTAATTTTTACTTGTTAGATGCAAGCAGAAAGATAGATCACCAGAAGTGCCCTAAGTAAGGAGTTCTTTTTCACACTAATAACTCACAAGACAATATACATGCTCAGATTGGATCATGCCTAGCTAGGTATGGGTGACAGGAAAACACCATGAACTTTCAATTACAATACCAGCTTCCCAGAATCTAAGTGAAGAGTGATGTTTGTTATGTGATAGTGAATTACGGTGCTGGATGAAAACATGCTCACCTGTGATTGTTTGTCTCACCAGGCAGTAGCTGGGTAACAGCAGGCCAAAAGCAAGCATGAAAAAATCCCAGGTTTACATAGCAAGTCACTTTGATTTGTTTTCTGTTTTATCTGTAACAGATTTGTTATGAGATTAATCAGCTGCTGTCTTCCCTAACACACTGTGGCACTGCGTATCGATCCTATGACCTGGACGCCTCTTAAATGCATATATGCCAAGTAGCACTTTTGTCACTCTTTAACAATTGTACTTTTTTGTATCAGGATCATGCAGTGACCATGCTCTTGAGGCAGTATCACTCCCAGTGACAGTGCAGTGTCCAGAGGAGCAGCAGTGCCAACAGAGTGCCTGTGCACTCCCAGAACTCTGCAGACACCCTGAGCTGGCAGACATAGAGTTGGGGCCCCCCTTGCCCAGAGCACACCAGCAGCAAGACCAGGGGAGGAGAGTGCTCTGGGTGCAAGGGTAACTAGGGTACAAGGCGTGAGTATTGCTAAGGGTACAAGGCACACATATGTCCATACTCAAACTGTCAACATACAGAAACACTGCAGGGAGATCCGGAATGTCTTAATACTAACAGTTGTTTTCTTGTACTTCACCAGCCACAGATTAAACTGTGCCTTAACTGTTGCCACGGGTGTATCAAGCCTTCAATGGAGCTTTGATGTGTTAACAAAGGAAAAATTGACCTTTTTGATACATAAGTAAAACCCTATATAACAAGAGGAAAACTGCAGGCGTCACTGTAGCCTGATTACGAGGTATTTTATCATTCAGTCTAAACAGTCTGTGGTTAAACACAGACAAAAGTCTGTGGTTAAACATTTTCTTCTTTTTCCAATTCAGAAGTAAAATCTCAGCAGAGGCAAGCTTTGGTCCACTTGTGGCTATGCATAGAAACACAGCCATCACCAATCCGATTTCGCTCACGCTTTAGCATGCTACTGTTTGCTGGCTGAGCTGGGGTAGATGTATGTGTGGATGCTCCCTGCCCCAGGAAAAGCTGAAGTCATTCAAGCTAGCTCATCCTCAATGAGAAAAATGCAAAGCTCATATAAATTCCTGTGCATTGCCACAGAAAAGGAGCATGCATGTGGACATGACTGTGACACAGCTCATGTGCAGAAGTATATCTGAATGCAAATGCTTCCCTCTGCAAGGCAAATTACTGTCAAACTTGAATTTAAAAAGAAATCCCATCACATTTCTAGGAATAACATCAGGTGTGTAACCTTCATTTAACCTGACTGCCATTTAACTTGACTTTAAGCTAAGCACTTAGCCACTTTCAATGAGGTCAATTAAAGCTGAGTATTCAGCTCTCAGGATCTTAAAGAGAGAGTTTGCAAGTTTTGAGGGGCTTGGTAACCCTTGATAATTTAGTTATGGAAATCTTAACACTAAATGCATGGCAACATATGGGCTGATATGTTATTGTTTTATTCACGGCATCTGGAACTAGTAACATGTGGAAAAATGTTTTTAATTTAAAAATGATACTTTCGTTAAGCACAGCAAGGGAAAGGTCAAATGATCATACAACACAAATATGAGCAGCCTTTTGACTGTGCTTTCTTGTGAGCAAATAATGGAAACAAACATTGTTTCCGACCAAATGCACTTGGAAGTGGCTGCCCTTGGGAATACAGTTATACTTTTAACAGCTCTGCTAGTGGATCTAACTTTCTGAAATGCAGCCATTGATAAAAGCAGAGAACACGAAACATCTGCATTTCATTATGATTAGCCCAAAAAAAAGGAATTTTGTTTAATCTCTGAAAGCACCCCATCATCATTAATAAAAGAGTCTAGAAAGATCACTAGAGTTTTTGCACAAAGCTCGTTACATGCAAAATTGAAACAAGGAATATAAAACAAAGCTGGTAATGCATACATAGCAAGAACTCACTGCCCACATAGTTGAAAATAAAATAATATTTATATCAAATTTAGTCATACAAATACACTAAAATAGCAATTCAACGGTGAATCTTTAGTCTGTAGTGCTCTTCCCTTTCCATTTTCTCACTGGTGACAGCATTATTTGAAATACTGCATTTCCCTCACGAGTCGCTGCCCCTGTACAGAGAATCTCATTGTTGATTTGCAAACACATCCTGATTAGTAAGGTGATGATTTTTAAGTCAGAACAACTCAAGTCTCCCTAAGATGGCATGGTTGTGTATAGTAATAGAAACCCACAGAGAGAGCTTTTCCATTAATTCATTCTCCTGTAATTTCCATTAATTCATAACTTTTTAATGCTTTTTGCATACAGTCAGTAAAAGAGAGAGGCGAGACGAAGTCGGAGGAACTATGCGTGCCCAACTCCATACACACCAACAGAGTGGATAATATTTTGGACAGCATATTTCATTCTTCATTGAGCAGTGCCATCTTTAATGTCTTTCAACTTTTGCAATTTCTGACAAAGTTATTTGAAGATCACAGGAACATTTTTATTTGTAGCATCTTTTAAATGACCTTGTATTTTCCACTTCCTTCTCCATTTTCAGTAGTTCCCTGCATCACATGGGCTCTCCTATGAGCTAAGGAATGAACATGGCTTGATCCCAAACCCATCATTAAAATTCCTGAATAACCCAGAAGGGTAGCTGTTGGGCAGGTCCAAGCTGTCCCTCTCCCAGGCAGCAGTGAGCTGCCTTACCTTCTCCCACAGACTGACAGGATTGTATTTCCTAAAAGGGGAATATGTGCCTCCTGTTTGTAGCATCATTTTTGCATTGGTTCCAAATACATTAACATTTTCTGATTCAAAAGCAATCACAATTTGCCTTTAAGAGAACTGCACAAAAAAAAGAGGACCCTCCAAACTCAATGGAGAAAATAGGGATTACTAAAGAATCTGGAGTGTTTCCTAAGTTTCTGCTAATATTTTTTCCCAAAAGACATCTGCTTCTATTTGTGCATTTCTTCAGATACTAAAGATAAAATTAGACTGGAGATATTTTGGTGTTAAAATTTTAAGTGCAGATGTGCTGAAACTGCTGCAGCGCTTTAACACTCATGCTTCAGTGAGAGATGCTGAGAGTGACTGGTAGAGATCAGCTTCCCACTGTGAGCATTATTTTGAGGTTTTTAACTTCCAACATATCAGAAGACGGTGCCAGGCACTGAAATGTGCTGCTAAGTTTCTTAGCAGAGCTCCTAGAATTGTCACAGTAATTATTTTCAAGGTGTTTTCCAAATATGCCACTTTAGGAATCTTTCTGCGAACCCATTTCTGGGAAGGTCTTGCATAAATTCCAGGCACACACTGTGAAAACTGTAAAATGTCCTAAAGTGTGCTGAGGTAAGCACTTTACTAGATTTCCCCTTTCTACAAAAACCAGTAAGGCAGATCACAGATTATTGCACCATATGGTCCACCTTTCCATGACTTCTCTTGCTTATACCTAATATATGGCCTTAAAAAGTTGCATAAGATCACACTTTCTGAAGTCAGGTGCTACATTATGCCATTTTAATGGCAAAACCAGTTAAGACCCGCTATAGATATAAGGGATTCTCCCAAACCTTCAACTGTTCCCTAAAAATCTGATCTTAAATGGATCGTTTTAAAAACAAACTCAGAGACCAATTTTGAAAAATCTGGATTGTAAACCACAGACCTTTATTTCCTGGTCTGGAAATCTGAAAAGTACTATAAGGTTTTAATCAGAATCAGCTAGAACTTGGCTTTCCAGCATGGAAGGACAATTCAAACTCCAACAGCAACAGTCCTACTTAAAATCATGTGAAGTATCTCCACTAATATACCATACAAAATTTCCCAGATTCCACAAATCACAATGATATTTAAGTTCTATCTTTCTGAAAGGACCAAAGCTTCTAAAGACTAAGTCACAAGAGCCTGCAATTTTACAGACCAGGTCCACAGGTCTATTGAAATTCTGTTATGAACATGGGATCATTGGACTCTGGGACAATCCAGCTAAAGACAAAAGAACCTGGCAGCATTTAGCAGCAGCAGGGCCACACCAAGATTTTCAAAATACAGCAAGAAATAAGTCAAGTTGAGATGTTTAAATAAACAGAAAGACTGCCTGCTTTGCATCGGAGTTCCATTGGAATCTCAACATGCCCAAAAAATGTTTCCATTTTCACCAACAAATGTACTATAATTGAAAATAAAAGCATGAATCCCCCAGTTTTTTGGTTTTTTCGAGCATATTTTTTGTTTCATCTTTCAAAAATGAAATATTAATTAAAAATAAAATAAAAATAAAAAATTAATATGAAAGACCACAAAACAGCAAGTGGTAAACCAGCACGTAGTGATTGCTCTCAAAAACTACCCTAGTTCAGTGAAGAAACTAATTCACATTTTAACCACTCACTTATCTCTCCTGTACAAAGGGAGAAAACTGTGGGGAATAAGTGTGCAAAGTGCTTATTTTATGAAATATATCTTTAAAAATAACTCTTTCTAGAGGTTTCTCTTGTATTTCCACACAGTGCATGAATCAATGATGTTGCTTTTAAGCAGGACAAGGTACTGAAGTTTGGGGAAGAAAGAGATGAAGCTGGAGAGCCAGAAGATGTGGAAGCACATTAATGTGCCCATTATTGAGAACATGGTCTGCAATCACAGCATCTCTTGAGCAAAAGACAAGATTCACAGGCTGTATTAGAGTTTGTGGTATAGTACATACTAAATATAGTCAAGCTATGTAATGTGGAGCAGTGAGGTTCTTTGGCACTTACTCAGGAGCCATGAAGAGTAAAGGCCAGCTACTTTCACTTCAGAGCAATATGAGTCATTTATCACTGAAAGTCCCACTAAACACAGACAAGATCCTGAAAAAATCTGTAAGAAGTGAGACCATTACTGAAAGCATTAAAATATCTGCCCTCCTGAGAGGCTCCTGAAAAAACCAAGACATCTTCCTGAGTACTGACTGGTTTTCAAGGTTGAATCTTAAAAGATAAGCACATAAACCCACTCTGGTCCTACATGTATGACAAACACAAAGTTGGTGTTGGTTTGCCAGTGAAATAACACACAGCCTAAGGTGAACAAATTAGTTGGTTTTCAACTACAGCAATGACTCTACAGCAAAGGAATTTTTTTGCACTCTCTATACATTATAAAGGAGTTCAGCTCCCTCTCCACCTTCTCACATATATTAATCCATCCTCTTCCTGCTACTGAGTATCACAAATCTATATACTGTAACTGGGCTCTCTTTCCTGACCTGTGAAGAACTGTGGAGTGGTATAAAGCTTTCTTCTGATTGAACCCTGCTCATGGGACTTCTCCATAACTTCTTGAAGTTGGGAAAATTTATCAGGGTGCTCCTGCACAAAATGAACAGGATAGGAATAATTTTCTAATGAAAAAGAAAGAGAAAAGGGAAAATGGAAAGGGAAAGGGGAGAAGGGA
>VXBZ01000850.1:0-26286 GCA_013399135.1 Heliornis fulica
CCTTCTCCTCATCCTTAGTGGCCTATATAGATATAGGACAGCTTTTGAGGAAGATTTATATTATCAAGGATCCATATGAACATACCTGTAATTTCAGTTGCTGTCTTGGGAAACGTGTTTCCAGAAAGATGGTTTAACTGGCTGACAGGTAATTATTTTTTGAAAAATGTAGACTAATTAGACAGTTCTTTGTCATAGATATTCAGCTATTGTTCTCTGCATGGTGGCATGCTGACAGACATACTGCCCTGTTTATAGTCTGGTGACAAGTAAAAGCTTTTAAAATAAATTACAAATGGTGATATTATTTAGAAGACAGTTTAATTTTTAAGTTTAATTAGTTAAGAAATTAATGTTACTTTAATTACTTAGGGAGAATTGAAACTTTTAAAAGCAGAAAAACAAGCCTGTGTTACCATGCAGTGGTTTTGCTGGCACCAGTGGTGTTATTTACATGAATCAAATGATTTTATACTACAGTGATTTTTATTTTTTTTTTGCCCGATCCATGGGTGGTTCTCATTTATTCTGAAATAGAAACTATACTGCTATATCTTTCTTCTCGCACTGCCTAGTCTGTGAGAAGTAAAATAAGAAGCCAACAGCTGAACTGATTTTTTCTTATTTTTGGTTTGATTCAACTCTGGCATACAGGACCTCTCCAAACATGTGATGCATTTCACTTGAGAGGGTATTGACTTGCTGAGCAATAGGCACCAGATGTAGCTGAACCCCTGTAGCACTTGCCTATCATTGGAGAACTGTAGGCAGTTCAGATGAACTATGATTTATTGACTAAAGGAGCAACCTCCTAGGCTAAATTAGGATGAAACAGTTCAGTCCTATGGATATCCTTCCTTAGTATTTTTATTCCTGCACTCACCTTAAGAATTAAGTTCTCACAGAGAACTGTGATGTTCCTTGTGTCACTTTGTAGTCGCCACTGCTGATTTGCTGAAAAGTGGACAAAGGTGCAGAAGAACAAGCTCATGAAGTCAAGATTGCATGTTAAGTCATTGCCTGAGCTAAGCTGGTGCTAAATCCAGGAGCTTGCCTTCCAAAGTCCCTTACATAGGAAAACATGTACAGACTTTTTGTTTCTCTGGTTTCTTGCAATAAACTCATATTTTGCCTTCCAGCACATCAGCATTTTGTACAGTCTTAATACGAGGATGGAAAATTTAGGGCCACTGAAAATAAGTCTTCATAATCTCTTTCTTGTCTGCAATTCCTCTTTGCTCCCTTGGAAGAGTCAAGGCTTATCTAATAAATCTTACCTTGCAAATATGGTGCGTTTCCTTGCTAAGATAATGTATGTTAAATTGCAAAATATAAAAAAGTTGAACCAGGGATACTCTATAAATATTAATAGAACAAAGTATGAATATTATTAGAAAACACTCGCCAGATTCAGTAGCACAGATTGCAGTAATAAAATCTGTAAAATGTACTTGAAAATAAAATAAAAAAAATAGTCTGAATTAATTAGTCTGTATTTTCCTAGTCTTTCCAGACAGAGTTCGGTTTTTTTTTTTATTTTTTCGTATTTTTTGAAGTTCTTTATCAAAAGAATTAAAGCAGGGTCTGAATTGGACAATCAAATGCAAATCACGGGGAAAAATATTGAATTCAGGCCTCGATCTGAACATATCACTGCAGTTCTTGTTTCCAGCTGGAAAATGCTGCAGTTTCAGGTTTGGATCTTCTGGACATGAGCACATTGAACAACTTTCTTTTTCCAGCTCAAGCTTCATTTCTTTCCCTCCCAGTCTGCACTAAGCACTCTGTCTCAAGCCATGCCCAGCTGATCTGAGGTGAAAGGATGAAGTTGATCCCTCTCCACTGTCTTCCTTTCCCTTTTCCGCTTCTTCTGCGGGGAAAATGACTCCCTGTGTCCTTCATTTGCTTGGTCTTGCCAGCTGGCAAGGAAGATGGAGTTAGGCATAAGCACAGTGTGTGCTTCAAAGGCTGACCTTCTGTCTTCCAGCCCTCGATCTCTACTTGTGCTCTTTCTGAAGTTCAGTCGTAGGAGGAAGATGCCATACCAAATATCTCTGGTGTCTGTGACCAGAGTGGCTGAAATTTGGATGAGATTGGGCAGAGGTGCGTGTACAAAGAATCACACTGTCTTCAGTGAGATGGCTAAGAGTAGGAAAGTAAAACATATGTAAAATCCTTTCAGGAATGGAAGTGGAGGAATAATGCTACAGAAGAAAAGGGTTGCTTTGGAAACATTTTATACCTTTAGGATATTTAGAATATTTTAGGCCTTGCAAAACAGTCTCTAAAGATAGGTAATTCTGTATGTAAACAATATTGCAGAGAAAAACTGTATGATGTTTAACCCTAATCTTTCACCTACATCCCCATAAATGTCCTGTCAGACAAACATGGAATTGGACATTGCAACAGGAAAATGCATTCTGGAATATCCAACATTGTCTCTAAAAGCAAAGCTGAAAATTCATTTTACTCTAAATTAGAAGTTCTGCTCTTCCTAAAAAAAGCCCACTGTCCCCTCATGCAGAGTTAGGGAAACCACCTACCCAATGCTTACATGCTTTGGCCTCTACTTACAAGGTAAATAATTATTTGTGTTCAACTATACAGTCATATAACACATATTCTCTCCAAAACAAAAAATGCCCATTACAATGGACTATTTTCCATCCTCTTGTCCCTCTCCTTCTCTGCTCTTAAATTTCCTCTTTTCGCTTAACTTTCTCTTTTTTCTTTTTATTTTTTTTCTTTAATTTTGTATTTTTACTCCCTTTCCAGAGTAAAGGAAAGGGAGTTTTCCTTTCCAGAGGTAAATAAAAAGTTATATGAAAAGGATATATGAACTAAACAGAGTGTGAGCAGTGGTCTAGAAAGGTATTAATTTAAATCAACCTTTAAAAAAGTATTTTACATATTTTATTACTTTTTTATATTTTTGACACTGTAGAGACATTCTCAAATATTTAGTAAAGGATGCCAGATATTTTGTCACTCGTAACATGCAGTCATGCTATAGGGGCTCAGGGACCTCCAGTGTTTTTCATTTATAGAATAACCTCAGTTTTAGCTTTTAATTTAGAAAATATTGAAAGCACTAATATTAAAAAAAGAATCATGTGTCATCTGAACCTCCATAGACAGAACCAGTATGTCCACAGATGTGTGTCTGACATTGCAGAATTATAGCCAAGTTGAACTTGGCGGCTGTGGGACATGGATATCTTTGAAGTTTAACCTGACTTGTGCACTGAATGTCTGCCAGTACCTTGCAAGTGGAGTACACAGCTCAAACTTTTAAGCAGCACTGCAGTTTTTTTGTGCTTGCCTTTCACATCAGTCCTTCTTTCTCCCTTATTCCTGCATGTTGCTAGATATACCAGGGATATTTAAAATATACATAGGGATCTATTCTCATTTGAAATATCCTTGGAAGTCTTCACTTGCAAATCCATGAAAGCTCACTCATGTCTTGGATTTTAGCTGTCAGTGCCATGAGGTTGTCTAAAGTATCATAGATTATCTCAAATAGCACTAAATGCCTGTGTTTCAGGAGCTGAATTGTCCTTACCATCTCCTCCTCACTCCACTGAGAGCTTCACCACCATATTCTCCTCTTTTCTTAATCTTTCTCTGTTTTTTTACTTTTCTTAAGATCCCAACTTAAACAGTTCTCATCTTGTTCCTCAAAGTATTACTCCTAGCGGTACTGTCCCCCTCAGGACTTCACCTCACACCTCTGTCAACAATAGCCTCTTTGTGTTAGGAATGTCATCTCCAACCTCTTCCTTCATCATATGGTTCTACAGTAATCATCATCACTAGCTGTGTTCTTTCATCAAACTTCTGCCTCTGTGCAACCAGGGACAAACATAAGACAGAGAGAGAAGAGGAAGATTTTGTTCAAACTACATTGGAAGCTGAGATTTTGAAAAAAACTCAACTCAGTGTATGGGCACGTATTAGGAGTATGCTAAGCAAGAAAGTAATCTTTACTTACACAGAGTGACAGCCATTGCCCCCTTGATACTTCTCTTTTGAAGTCTGACTGTTTGGAAGACCAAAGAGGATTCCTCAAGGAGGTTCATACAAGCAGCCTAAAATAGCAGAGCCACCAGGGAATAGGAAGCAGGCAATCAGTTGTTTGCTTTGGGAAGGAACAGAGGAGAATTAAAGAAAATCATGTTTGGGACTGAGAACAGCAAACCGAAGCCACATCACATCTCTTCTCCAGGGATTAGCTGCCCTTGGCTGATAAAAGAAAAAGCAGCCTGTAAACATTTGTTGGCCTCGATGTGCACAGCGCTTTCCTACCCTTCTGAGCATCAAGGAAGCAATGAAATTGGCTAAATGCAGCTGCTGTCAATGTTCAGCATCCGTAAGGGGGTGATTCATACAAGTGGAGTTATGGTTTCCACCATGCTAAATGAATGAACAAACTACTAGTAGTGAGCTGTTTCAGCCTAAAAAAACCCAAAACATAACATGTAGTACGAAATTCTACTGTTAGCAAGAACCACAGCATGTCCCTGAGGCAGGGAGTGGGGAAATGTATTTACTACCTTTCCCAACATTTATTTCCTACCACAATACTTTTCCTATTTTCCATTTGGTTCAATGCAGCAGTACTGCATAATCAAGGGAGGTGTTGAGGGGGCAATTTTAGCTCAGGGATTTGGGGGAAACATTCACACTTATGCAACGCCCAGTCTTGCAATTAAAAAAACATAAAGCAGAAAGAAGTGCCTTGGCTGTCTTAGTGTCTACATGAAAAGCATGCAAAGGGAGCAATTTTCAGCAACATGTGCCGCTGACGTGAAGACAGAGGGTTAGGTCACTGCTGGGCCTTGTGATGAGTCTGCATGCACTCGTACTGTTTCACAGACTCAAGGCTCAGGTCTAATACTCCAGTGCACTTACAGCCAGGGCTAAAGATGATGTTGTAGGTAGTTTTAACGAGTAGGGTGCCATTTGTTATTCATTTTGGGAAGCAAAAGACACCTTGAGTGTTTGAGCCACAGAGCTCAA
This sequence comes from Heliornis fulica, assembly GCA_013399135.1. Taxonomy (NCBI): domain Eukaryota; kingdom Metazoa; phylum Chordata; class Aves; order Gruiformes; family Heliornithidae; genus Heliornis; species Heliornis fulica. The sequence goes on from VXBZ01000850.1 coordinate 5,026, forward strand.
ACTTTGTCTGAGTCCAGCTTGCCCATATAATTGTTCAATTGTTGTTGAACCCTCACTATCAAAACTGTTTTCATTTCCACTGACTGAGCTAGCAGCCTGTGTATTAAATTTTACAACATTATTCTCAAGGTAAATTTTATAACCCCTATGTTCAGTATGTGTTTTTGCAATATGAAATACATGAGTCACATAACAGCCTGGTTGTTCAGCTATACTAGATAGACTATTCTGAGTCCCGTAATGTATAATTAACTTTGCAATCATTAATTAAAAATGTAATTACTGCTTGTGATATATGACCATAATATAATAAAGACAAATTTTTATTAGACTATAAAAAAGAAATTAAGATTCTAGGAATAATCCTGCAAATTTTAATACAATACTTACCATTCTGCTTGGCAACATGATTCCAGCAGATAATTTTACAGTGCATATATATAAATAACAGTCTTCTAACTCATTCTCATGGCCTTTTGTCCCTTGCTCATACCCATAAAAAAAGGAACAAAAGGTAAGACTTTCAAAACTGCTTCAGTAGCTTACTATACTAACTCACATGTTAAAAAAAGAGTTCCAACTAATTTCAAAGCCATGTACCTACATTCTAGATTTATACTTCAGCTAATTACTTTCTTGGCAAGATCATATTAGGGGGAGTCAAACCATATATCTTCGGAGCTGGGATAGCCCCTATGGAAGTGCCTGTGGCACTGATGCCCAGGTCAGTGCTCTGTACTAGTGTGTCTGACAGGTCTGGTGCATAAATGCCCAAATCCAGAGCTGCCATTGACTTTGTACCAGATGCTGGATAATTATATGCCAAACTTTTAATAAAGAAACATCTGATAAGAAAGTAATTTGAAAGTTATGGAAATTTGCCATTTGCGAGTTGGGAGAAAAAGCAACCCCAAAACGTGCAAAACCGACTGAAACGTTTCACTGACTAAATTACTTATCTAAAGAATTCATATGCTGATTCTTCTGACAGGCAGCTTATTTAAGAATATTTGAGATTTTAGATGGATCTTAGTTTATGGCAGCCCTTCAGTAAACTGCTATAGGTAGTTATGTTCACAAGCATGGATAAAGGCTACTCTCAGCCCTACTAGGGTTAGAGAGTGATGCGCACTGAAAAGCAAATGGCTCTTCAATTAGTCCCATTTGTTCCAATGGCAAACTGAGGAATTAATGGTTTATTGTGGGAACTTTTCAGCTTAGCTGCATCAACATCTCATGAGATGTACAATAAAAAGGGGAGGCTTTTATGAAGGCTCATAACACAACAAGATGGATGCTGAACTGAAGTAAAGATTCTCCTGAACTCATCTCAGTGTGCTGAGCTCTTTTCCAATTGCCTATACCCCTTGCATGTCCGACAGTTTCTGGAAAGTATTTTGATATCTACAAATTGAGAGCTCTACCTAGCTCTAGATAATATTATTATTAGAAATAATTATAACAGTAAAAACCATAGCAGCATCCAGTCAGTGAGAGTGCAGGTGTGCAACTAAGTGGGAAGTCACTGTTGGACCTTCCCAGCACACTTGTGCTTGTGCCTTATAAAAGCAGCATAATTCATTGCGAATGTCTTGTGATTTGAATCTGCTAACTATGAAATCTTTAGACTGAAATGATACAAACTATGCTCAATCCTCTATTTCAACCTCCCCAGCTTGTCCTGTGCATCAGAGATCTTTCAAAGATAAATCTGAAAGATGCAGTTGACATGAGAAATTTACTAATGGTTACTTGAGGTACTCAAAACACAAGACCACATCTGCTGAACTAAAGGAGTCAGAAATGTTTCTCAGGTTCTTTACAAAGCATAGAAGGGGAAGAAAATGAAGCTGCTAGAAAACAGGGAAGGGAAGGGTGGGTTTTCTCTTCACCACAGCAGGGAAAGTGAATTCAAAGGGATGAAAGAACTCTCATTTTTGGATTTCTGAAGGAGCTGTAAGGGGGCCAAAATCAACCAGATCTCTATTTCTTATTTCTTTTTAGCTCTATTCCCCCAAACCTTTACCTCTACCTTTACTTCTTGGCTGAGGGAAAGCAGAAGGCAATGTGGTTCAGATAATTTGTAATGGGATTAGGAGAGATATTTCTCCTTGTTGGTGAGAACAAGACCCAGCACAGCACCACTCTGTTCTCTCCTTAGAGAAGGAAGTTACCATCAACACATTCCAGGGCCCTCCTGGATTGCTTATGCCCTTCTCTGTTGTCCTTCTAAAAGATACAGCAGTGGTTGCAGTCCCCCATGAGGACCACGGCTTATGAACATGAGACTGCTCCTATCTTTCTATAGGGGGCTTTATCCTCTCAGTCTTCCTGGTTGGGTGGTTATAGCAGACCCCCACTATAGTGTCCTCTGTCCCTATCCTCCCTTTAATCCTGACCCATACACTCTTGGCTCCCCATCCATCCCCAGTCAGAGCTCCGCACACTCCAGCTGGTCATTGACATAGAGGACAACACCCCTCCTCAACTCTCCTGTGTGCTTCCAACCCAACACTGCAGTCATAGAAGCCATGCCACCATGTTTTCATGATGCCAAGAAGATCATAGCCCTGCAGGTGTGCGCATTTCTCACAATCTTCTTGTTTATACCGCATGTTTTATATGTTTCCTTTATTTCCCTCTCTGCTCATTCCCTCTTGTCTTCCCACTTGCATCCTCTGCCAGCCCTGCAAGTGCTTCTGCACAATTACACTATTTCTTCTGGAAGAGGATGTTCCCGAGATGCTGGCTCTGGTGATGGGCTTCATCAAACTGAATATCAGCCATGAAAGGAGAAGGTTTCACTGTGATTTGGAAGGACATTCAGAGAAGTGGCTGGAAGCTGTGGCAGCTGTAGCCCTTTCTATGGAGTGTGCTGGGGTGGACATGGAGCATACAGCTGGCAGAGGGTTGTAGAGTGAGTTTCAAAACCTGAGTAACCTGCTTACTCTGTTGCACACTGATGAAAGGCTGTGTGAAGATGACTACTGAACTGCAAATGGCCAAGCCCTTCTCTGTGGGCATGCCACTGTTTCCAAGAATAGGTATTTCTGTCCCGGTTTTTTTTTTTTTTTGGTTTTTTTTTTTACTGCCACAGGATGGATAAGATTTAGCCAGTCATACCCTTTATTTGTGGCGGAGTTCACATACAACTTTCAAATATTGTGTAAAGAATCAACAAGAACCTGCTGTCAGACAGAATGAAGCACCTGGACCCAACCAATTGATTATAAATCAGTGTCCACTCCAGATAGCATTGCTGACCGCCACAGCATTTCACATCTCAGAACTCCAGTTTTGCTGAAATAAGCACAGTTTCTTTATTCTCGCCATGTATAGTACGATGGCAGTACAACTCAGCACACACTTTGAACATTTTCTTTATGAAGTGCCAGACGGACACATTTTCTCCAGAAGTGGTAGTGCATGTAAATTGCAAAATGATTCCATCATTGCTATTAGAGGTGAATATAATCTCCTCTGATGCTCGAGCAATTTTGCCAGCACTAATTAAAGAGATTTTAATGAGATTTTTAGGAATTACTTCAAGGTATAAGAAAACATAATTTCTTGATTAAATTTTGCATAATTAAATCATATTTTGCAAATCCTATGTAACCTACAGCTCTTCACTTGTAAGCCAAAAAGGTGGATGTGTTGTACAAATAAGAAACTCCTTTGGCCATAAGAAGTACTCTTACAACTAGGTTTAAGTGTCCAGAAACCTGGAAGTAATAAATCAAATGTAAACTTCAATTTTAAATTTCTTCTGATGTGTGCCCAAGGTCATTATAATGCTTAGAGGAATAAATTCCTCAGTTCTGAAGATTTTGACCAATTAAATGGCAAAAGGACTATTAATGTAACATGTAGGCGCTGGAATTCAGGACATGAGTTGTTAAGAGAAAAAGCAGAATTTACTTTCCTTGCATAGGTATAATTCATCAATCAAATGTAATTTTAATAAGCTTGAAAGGTGTAAAGAATAGACCCTCAAGTTATCATTGGCATCCAGTGCAGTATAACCACCTCTGCCTTCCTCTATGTCTGTGAAAATTTTCCATTGGCTTGTAGACAAATCTGGTATGAGCAACAGATAGAAGGTGAGAGAATCACAGAACATTAGGTGTTGGAAGGGACCTCAAAAGTTCATTTAGTCCAACCCCCCTGCTCGAGCAGGATCACCTAGATTAAATCACACAAGAACGTGTCCAGATTGGTCTTGAATGTCTCCAGAGAAGGAGACTCCACAACCTCTCTGGGCAGCCTGTTCCAGTGATCTGTCACCCTCACAGTGAAAAAGGTTTTCATTACATTCACGTGGAACTTCTTATGTTCCAGCTTGGACCCATTGCCCCTTGTCCTATCACTGTCCATCACTGAGAAGAGCCTGGCTTCATCCTCCTCACTCTTAACATATTTATAGACATTAATGAGATCACCCCTCAGTCTCCTCTTCTCCAGGCTAAAGAGACTCAGCTCCCTCAACCTTTCCTCATGAGGAAGGTGTTCCACTCCATCATCTTGGTTGCCCTGTGCTGGGCTCTCTCAAGGAGTTCTATACCCTCTTTGAACTTAGGGCCCAGAACTGTACCCAATACTCTAGGTGCTGTCTCACCAGGGCAGAATAGAGGGGGAGAAGGACCTCTCTTCACCTACTAGCCACCCCCCCTTCTAATACACCCCAGGATACTCTCAGAGAAGCTGGAGGGGCCTAGCATTAGGTGGCACAACGTTTTCTCCTGAATCACTCCATGAGCACATGGTTATGTGGACATACAGTGCACCTACCCCTCTGTCCCCCCAAGTAAGGATGAAGTTGAATCCATCTTTGGACATTATAATATATCTATCATTGGATAATTTGAAGTTGAATGTTAACCTGAGTATTTAATTTTTAGGTTGTGTCCTGTAGTTTCCCTTTGCTCAAAGTTCACTTCCACTGCACCGGTTTTGAAAGGCTCAGCAGAGGTTGTTCTCTGCAGCTTTGCACTCAACTGCTGCCTCTGAAGTAGGCTGGGGTGCTTGGCTGCTAGGAGGAACCAAATTTTTCAATTTGAAGGGTACAAATCTTGCTAATGGTCTGCATACCTTGGACAAAACTCATGGATCACTCCCAAAGTGCTCCTGTTGGTAGCCATCCCATTACTATTCATGCTGAGATGGCCCCAAAATCATGCAGTATTATTTCTGCTTCTCATTTAAACACCCAAAACTTTTTAAGGAGCAAGTGGATGATGAATAGCCAGATTACTAAGAGCAAGTAATAAATAAAGAAGAGTTAGTACACTTTGGTGTACACAAATAAGTTTTGTTCACTCCTGTAAGCATTTGCTAGGAAAAAATCCATCACAATATTTCTGAAAACGTTTGCTGAGTCTGAACTCATGTGTGCTAATGTTCATTTGCGAGCAAGAATTCAGCCTCTGGAGTTTATGTAGAAGTTTGCAAATAATATTTTGGTTGTATCATTCTTACTCTGTTCTATTCGCTGCAGAATGGATGGTATTGGTCCTTACAAATGCTATTAGAGCATCTGTAACAACAACTGATGATTTCTGTCAGTGGTTCCAGGAGCGTGTGGTCACTGATAAATATACATATTATATCTGTCCCTGATTTTCTCTTTCTTAAGCATGAAAAATTATTATCGGAGGAACTCATGAGCATCAGTCTCTAGCTATCAAAAAGTGCTGTTATATTTATTTCTGATATTTATTGCTCAAGAATTGTGTTTTATATGGAAATGCTTGGTTTTCTTTGCTGAATTCTGAGCTTGTGATGGAAATTTTGCAGTAGTGACAGTAAAGAAGGTATTTAAATTAAAAAAAAAAAGTGATTTAAAATTAATTAGCCCGGACATGTATTAATCCAAGTGAAGTTTCCAAATTAAAGTTTTTAACATAGCAACCTTACAGTGTTCTAGATCATCATTTTTGCAATGAAATGCCCACTTAAAGAAAAAATATATCCATGTAATGTTATGAGATAGTTATAATGATGTCAGCATTTCTTTATTTGGAGGGTATCAATAAAGTAAATAGAGTTTGTATGTACCCATTCAGAGAATTAGATCTATTGCCTTCACTGACAGATTCATTGTTTCTGCATACAGCCATTCTACTAAACTGTGTGTTGAAGTATACTATTTTCCCAGATGTGCAACAGATGTTTTGAAAAATCAGCTAGAGTGTTATAGAGTGTTATAAACTGTATAATTCAATCCTAAATCATGTCAGAAGTACTATTACTGCAGTGCTAAGGAGGATTTATATGTCCAAAAGTAAATAATTAATAGAACAGTTGATACACTGGGAAGATTACACTGGTTAAGAGCTCATGATAAATGATACCAAAATAAACTTTTCCTATAGACATCATGTTTAGAGCCTTTGAAGGCTGTCAGGGGTGAATTGGTTCGGGGTCTAACTCTTCATTTTCTAATATATCTACTTGTCTTCTATTCTTCAATTCACCTCTGTCAAGTAGACATGAAAGGTACATCATTAAATTGAAAACATTGAGAACCAGCTGAGTCAGTGTCTGCTGCAGGATTTATTCCTCTTGCAGAAACATGGCTTTATTTTGTTTTTTATTCCACCTCACATGGCAGGGTCTATATAGTCTTTCTAACTGGGATACGTACACGAAAATGCCTTGGCTGAAAGAAAGGCTAAAGCTCAACTAGTGTAAAGCACTAATTCAAATCCATTTCCAGCCTGTTCCTTCCACTTGCATCTCAAACTCATTCACGGTACTGGGAATTGCCATGGGAAAAGATTACAAATGAGAAGAACAAATTCACCTATAGTTTTATTCTTTTGTATTTCTGTAACATGAATATCTGTAAAAGATTCTCAGTGGAAGGCATCATGTTTTGTGAAATGTGAGATGAAGGGTGCACACAGTACCTCTGTGAGGCTGTCCTTTATTGATTAGTTTTGCAGAAAAATGTTCTATCTTAGTTAAAAAGAAGACAGGGCATCTCATTGAAAATGTATGCTATTGAGCTGTTGTTCCCCTTAGGAGGCAGGTGTAGTACATCTTTGCCAAATGAAGTCTTTAACTTGTGCAGAAGTGTGGAATAGTAGTGATAGTAAAAATAATAATACTATTAACAACCACAATGCTAATAACAATGAAGAGTACACAAAACAAAGGATGCACAATACAATTGCTCACCACCCACTGACAGATGCCCAGACATCTACTGGAGTAATTGCAGTGCCTGCTGTTTTCTCATTGGATGCAGAGACCTTTTCTTCCTTGTGAAGGTACTGAATGGTGTTGAACAGGGTTTGATAAGCATGGGCAAGGCCCCAGCACTTTGCAGTGATTTGTGCCTCTCTGGAATTGCCAGGGTGACGGCATACTTTTCCAAATATTCCACCAGTTTTTCAGTTTCTGCATGTGTTCATGGGTGAAGTTCCAAAACACTTGAGGTTCCCACTGTCCTAGGTAGGTGCCCATACTATCCTACACACCCTGCCCCTCCTATAAGCCAGGGTGATATTTTAAACATACCCTAAACAGAGCCTGAAACAAGATGTAATTGTTCACCACCCAACGACTGATGCCCAGTCGGTTCCCAAGCATTAGCCCTCTGCCCAGCTTTCCCCTAGATTGCACACTGATCATTATGTCACACAGTATCCCTTTTGTCAGTTGAGGCCAGCCCTGGCTGTGCCCCCTTCCGGCTCCTTGTGCACCCCCAGCCTCCTCACTGAGAATCTGAAAAGTCCTCGACTTAGTGTAAACACTGCTCAGCAACAACTAAAACATCAGTTTGTTATCAACATTATTCTCACCCTCAGTTCAAACCACAGAACTATACCTGCTACTAGGAAGAAAATTAACTCGACCCCAACTGATACCAGGACAGTAAGTTATTCAGACAATGTAGTTTTTATGCCGTGCTTCTTATAAGAGTCTCTGCTGGTTTAGAAGACATTAAAATACATCTGGACATTGAGCAAAGCTGCCATCTTGGCAAGTATATTGTGTTCAATCAGAATTCAGTCTGCATTCTAGCTGTAGAAAGGAAATAATTCTTGGGATACATCCAAGTGTATTCTAAGCTTGGCATGAGTTTTACACATAATAGATGACACTTTCATTTTAGACAATTACACATGATTGCTCTAACACAGCAATTAAGAATCGTCTTTGAGAAACTGGTTTTGAACATATTTTGGCTAAAGAGAGTGTAATGACTGATTTCTAGCAAAATACCTGTTCTACAAAATGCAAAAGCAAAGTTAATCTGTCCTCCTATTTTGTTTAGCATATTTATAGCAATTAAAAATTGTTCTTAAAAACAGTTTAAATAGAAAAGATGTGGGCTAGGCAGTTGTTTTTTTTTCCCCTTTGTCTGTCATTCACATGTCACCTCAAAATGGAAAAAATATCTGAAATGTAAAGCCTCCCTTGAAATGTTTGGTTATGTTATATAAGAAGGCCACCATACATATCATATGACATAACATGTCATACATATCAGTGAATGGCCTGTCAAAAAAGCCTTCCTTATAGGGCGGAACAAGATATGTGAAAAATGCTTCCTACACAATCATGTTTGCTGTAAAATAAGAGAAATATTCTATATTTTTATAAATTAAAATGGAGCCTTTATATCGCTGTATTCAAATATCTATGTAAAGGGCAAAACAAGCCCAGCTCTCTTAGCCTATCCTCACAGGAGAGGTGCTCCAGCCCTTAGATCATTCCTATGGTCCTCCTCTGGATGTGCTGCAAAGGTTCTTTATGCTTCCAGTATTTTTCAGTGCTTACACCGGCAGCAACAGAATCTTCTCCTTTGTGCAGAATAAGACTTTTCTCTAGGACTTCAATTATTCCCTCCCAAAATAAACATGCTAAGTGATGTGAACAGCTACTCATGTCAAAGAGCTACCAGGCTCTCAGATCTCTTTTGATGACCCCATGCCATGGTATAACCTCATGAGAGTTTGATCAACTCTTTATATAGGTAAAACCAAATAATTTTGTAGCTTCAATGCTTGATGCAACCAAGCAGTCTTCTAAATCTAAAGTTAACATGTCTGAGTACTGTAATTCTATCTCTGTAATTTCCTTAAAATATTTTTAACATTTTTTAATGTTTTTTGGTCTCATTTTTTTAAACATATGGGTATGAATTTCAGCAAGTCAGGATTACAATAAGCATGAATTTTGAGTACAGAGGCAGTTATGAGACATCTCAAAGTATATATACCTAAGACTGAGCTAAAGTGTTGTGATACATCCATAGCACATCATGGTAAATATGCAGGCATCTGCTTTTATAGAATTCTTTGCAATTTTGGAATAATCTTTAAAGACATTTGGTTAAATCATTTCAGCATAAGTTTGTACCTCTGGGCATAATTGTTCTTTCAGCTCTAAGTGCGATGCCAGCTATGTTCTTTTGAGATTAAGGAAATTATCATTGCAGAAAGCACAGGCAGATGACTTTACATTGTGTACTATTTTCACTGTGCTACTTAAGTCTCATCATAATTTGATGTCATAGTTCAATCATGTCTCTTTTGTTAACAAAACAGGAACAATTCATCTTCAACCCTCACCATATGGCAGAGATATTGATATGCAACATGGCATTAGTCAAATTAGCATTTTCTGCAAACCATGCTCATCTGTGTAACTGATTCAATAATTAGATGTGCTCTTCCTTGACTACAATGAAACTTATTATCTTTGCTAATTGAAAATGCCCAGGCTCTTTTTGGCAAATTCATGAAGTGTGAGTAATCTAGTTTTGGGAAGAAGTTGTTTGGTTTGCCTTCAGGCTTTCTTTTCTGCTGACATTTGCTTTTTGGAGGGAGGAGGGAGTCCAATATGCTACTAAACAACAATTGAGAGTTTTCATGTGCCGTTAATGCAATGAGTTTTTTTTAACTTATTTTGGTGCTCCTGTTCAAGCACGGGTGTGTTCTTGAAACCCATTTTTTTTTTTTCAGGCTCACCCTTAAAGCGTTTAACACTTGTATGTATGTAAAATTGAATAAACCAATTCTGGTTTGTTTCTTAGACAGTAGTAATTCTGGTTTGTTTCTTAGACAGTAGTAACTTTTGAGAAGTCTGTGATGTGTGTGCTATCATGAGGGATGCAGGGGTTAGACAAGGTTACCTTTCCACTCTGCTCATCGAAATAATTTTATTACTTTCCATGGGAAATACTGACTCTCCCCTTCTGAGAATTTCTGCTTTTGCTCCTGTGGACCAAAAGCCACCATCAGTATCATGGTCTGAAGTACAGAGCCAGCTACTGAGACCTCATTGAGCTAGTTCTTCTACTGTATGCTCAAAAGTCCTCAGCTCTCACTAATGAATCTCTTGGACTTATCTTTTAAACTATTTTATTTTTTTTAACTGAAGAAAGAAGATGAAAAAGTGTCTGTCACTTTGGGGCCAAAATGCTAGAATTAGCAGTGCTCAGCGCTCAGTGAATGCAAGTGTCTGCAGAAACTAGATCTGACTTGCCTGGCACAGGCAGACACCAGTCTGTCAGTTCTCAGGTGACTGATGGTTCTCAAAGATAGCTTGTGCTCCCCAGCCTGTGGATTGGGGATGATCCTCAGCTGATGCTGACATTTAGCTAGGATGAATCTAGATCTAAGTTAGTGTGATTTTTAATGCAGTAGATACATCATCTTTGGTAGTTTTCTACCTTGTCTTTTAAGATTCTGATTCCAACACAAGGTACTTAACAAGACCTGGATAGTTTAATGTACGTCTCGTGTTTAGGTTGTAACCTCAGGCACCAGCCAAACATGGCAAGGCTCAGAGAACCTATGCCTGGTACTGTAAGTTAGAGACACATGGAGCCATGGTTCCCTTCCTCCTTCCCCATGGCTGGAATCTCATGAAGCAACAAACTTCAGGGACTTATGTCCTCTGTGAGTGGTCCAAAGCAAGTTGGAAACCTAGATTTCCAGACACATTTTCTTTTGCTCTAATCTCTCGGTCCTGAGATGTAGTGGGCACAAACTGCTATGAGTCCAGGTATCCAATGTAGTTTTTTTCTCTCCTGAGATAGCTGTGAATTAGGAAATAGACAACGTGAAAGGTGAATAGATGAGGATTCACAGACTTAGAGTTGCAGACAGAATAATTTGAAAAGAAATATCTTTAAAGAGAAAATCTGCAATCCAATGATTTATGAGTTTCTCAGTGTTAGTTTGCCATTGAGGAATTGAGTGTGCCTCTCCTTGCTTCCAAATAACTGTATTGTCCTGTAGTCTCCTGCCCAATAGTCTCAAATACTTACAAACTCATTACATGCAGATCTGAAGCTGAAGTCCATTTCACAAATATAGATTTTCTCCTCTGGGATTGAGGTGATTTTCTCATTCTGCAGTCTTTCTGTGTTTGTCTAGAGTCCGTAGCCAGCTGAGTGTGCAGAAGTGAAGTCCATTTGGCTATACCTTATTCCTCTTAGTAACAAATTCCCTGTTTTCCCTCTCATTTATATTTAGTCCTAATATCTTGTAGTCTTTCCCTAAATAAATGGTCCCATTTAAAGGCAGAACATAACCTGAAATATAACGGTCCATTACAGCCTTACCTCTTTTACAGATTTATCGAAGCTGTTTAGTTCCTATTATAACTCCACTCAGGAGCTTCACATGGCCGGTTTCTCTGCCCTTATCTCACTTATCTTTCTGAGAACATAAGGTACAAAATGGTAATTCATTCTCCTGCTGTCTACCTCCTTCCAGGCTGTACCATTCACTGTACCCTCCACGGCTCAAAGCAATTCAGTAGTCAACTGCGTTTATTAATTTATAAATAGCAATCACATTTGTTTCCTGCAAAACACTGGGTATTGAATTCATTACAGCAGTTTCACAAACATACTCACAAGGAAGGTTGTGTATGAATCAGACTGTGCTTCAGTGTCTGCCCAAACTAGGGCCCAGGGCAGAGCGTTGCTGGGGCAACTTTGCAGACTTGGCTGTTGGAAAACCTCCTAAGAAGATCCATTACCTGCTGCTGCTGCCTTGGGGTTGCTTACCCCATTCTTGCCCCTTCTCTTCCTGACCAGGAGGCTCTCTCCAATCTGCCTGCTGTTTTGGGAAGGAGCATGGCAGAGTGACCACCCTCCCATCACTGGCCTCCCATCCTGCACCTGGCTCCATGCTTCTCCTGCCTCCTGTCCCCACAAGAAGGGGCTTTTGGTGTCTATCCCATAGACAGCATCCTTATCCAAAGAGCCATGTGCCCCTTACAAAACCCACCTCCACGTGAACCTGCCTGAGGTCTTCGCAGCCCTCTCCCAGGACACACAGTTTCAGACCACAAGAGAGCAGCAGTGCACAGCCACCCGGTTGCCTTACCGGAGTCGCCTTAAATTGTATGCCCTGATTCGATGGAACTGAAGGATCTGGTTTTCAGGCAATGCTGAACAGTGAGAGCTCACAGGAGTTCAACATGAACTCTGGCCTTAAGCCCCAGGAAAAATCAGATCCGTAACAATGCAGGGCAATCTTTAGTTCTCAGGTTAAAGGTAGTTTTTATGAGCTGCAGGTAAACTGTTGCATGCAATCAGAGCTGAAGGCATATTTATCTTAATGAGGAATGAAAAATATACCCTTCCTTCCATCGATTAAATCTGTTCTTGTGCGTTGCAAACCTTTCCATGGCAGCTATCCACTATTATTTTCATTACAGCTCAGGCGCTGCAGGGGAACTAAAGTAAAACCAGGAGGTGGCTGCAAATTAAGCTGTTATATAAACAGCTGCTTCTGACACTCAGCCAAACAACTGACTGCTGCATTGTGGAGCAAGGCTTAGTCCCCATTCCAAATGAAAGAAGCTTCTGGCATGAATGGCTATAACCCAGGGCTTTGAGATTGGGATGGCAGTACTGTCAGCTCCCATCACGGCAACAGAAAAGTTAACTGACATAGCTATGAAGTGCCAAAAGAATTAATCTTCTGTGTACATCATCATCCTGTCCATCCTTCTTAGTTATGTACATCTAGACTGACCCATGCACAGAGTTTTCTTCTCTGTCAGGACAGGTGGTAGGAATTTTAGGGGGGGTGGAGAAGGTGGCTGCTTGGCATGCGTATGCATTCAATGAATAAGAGACAAACGTTTGGGGCCTATCAATCTTCAGGAAGCCTCGAGGGTTGTGCCGGCAGGACTGGCTGCTCTGGAGCTGTGCTGCTGCAGTGGGGACGTGGCAGCCTGAGGACACAGAGGGTGTGGGACATCAGGGGACATTTGTACTGTACCTCAATAACAGCAGCAGCCCAGGGAACTGTGGTCTGGCATCTTCTGGTGCAAAATACCTGTGGCCTGAGTTTCTGCATGTGTGTCCTATAAAGGCATCTGCTGCTGATGTTCGAGATGAAGCCTGGGATTTATTTCTCTGCCTCAAACACACAACCAGTTTTCACCTGGACTATAATTAAGCATTACAGCTTTGTGGCTAGAGATTACGTTGCTGGCTGGAGAGATGCAGGCTTGGATGTGGACAACTGTGAGAAATAACTGTGGGTGAATAACTGTGGGGAAGTCAGCTGTATCACTGTCACTCTCTGGGAGCCCAGGAGACTGCTCTATCCCATTGATAAATCACCTCTCAGATCGCCACAGATTAATGGATCCCCAGACTGAGAGATCTATGGCCGTATGCTGTGGTCTATCCATAATGAATGAAAGGTGTAGATTAAAGCAGTGACCAGCAGTGTTTTTTGTAAATAAGAAACATTGTCCCATTCTGAGAATAGCTTAAAAAAAAGTATTATTCACCCAACACAGTATTAAAGAATGCGTCTTGTAGAAAAATTGCCTGTGCTGATCTCACTCATATAGTACTTGCTGAGCTGATGATGGACAATATTGTTACTGCTAAATTTAGAGGATATGGACACTACATGAGAAGCTGTGCTCTAAAATACGACAGCATCTCCATACTCAGCAAATCTGTTCCCCCTCTGCATTCATAAACATGCCCACCACTGTTACAAATAATTTTTACTAGTTTTTTACTCTTGATAGCACTTTAGAAACAGTGTAACTAAGTAGTGTCAGACGAATGTTATTCACCTGAGTGTCTTATCATTAGAATTGTGTGCTACTTTCCATTGCATGGACAAACAGGACATTGTTGTTGCAGAGGTGCAATGGATTGCAAGTCATGAAGCAAAATCTGTCTCCTCTAGCTCAATCTGTAGGTGACAACTGTAGGGTTCAAGGCTGCTTGCTGTACTGTCTAACAGTTCTCACATTCCCTGTCCTGGCTTTGCCCCATGCCAGCTATTCTTCTCCAGGCAGTGCATGGGCACAGATGTAAATTTTCCTATAGGGGAGGGTATTTACAGCACAAGATGTGTCCTGAGATCTTTTATTGAGCGGTGAAGGAAGAACTCCTGACTCTGCTTGGTCGGGTGCAGCTGGGAAGCCTTGAGTTTTCCCTTGACTCAGGGAAGAACTGTCTGACATAGATACACACACACACACACACACAACCCCCTCCTCGGAAATATCGCCATCAGCGTTTGGCCTTTGCCCTGGCCTCTGATGCTCTGGGATCTCGTATTCAGGGTCCCACAAGAGCTTACTTTGGTGCAATCAGACTTAGAAGCACCTGGGACTTTTGCTCTTTCACAGAACAATGCCAGTGGCAACCATTAACCAAACAGCTTCATGTTTTTTGTATAAATATGTATAAACCCAGTATTAGACAAATACATCCATCTTTGCAGGGTGTCCATAGATTTCCTTACGTGAGCCTTTCCCAAAGCCAGCTTGACTCCTGGCTAGAGCTCCCACCTGTCAGAACCTTTCAAAACTTCACGAATCTCCATTAGAGAGACTTACCTCTGATCAAAGTGAAGCAAAAGATGTTGTGTGTGAGGCTGCACAGCTGCTAACCCACTATCCTGTGATGGAGGAAAACACAGGTTCAGTACAGGTTCAGTGCAGCTGTTAGTGAGGTGGGGGGATCTCTGCCCTTCTGCACTCAGCTTTAAACATCTGGGTTTTCCTGCTGGAAGAGATCGTAGAATCTCTCTGATAATTGGGTAATCAGCCTTGCATATGACAAGAAATCTTCTAGTTTTCTGTGCAAACATATTCCTGGCCAGTTTATAAATGATTGATTTTTTGTCTGTACTATTTACTATCCCTTAATTCAGACAACTCTCCTCCCTCTCAAATACCTCTATTAATGAATTGATAAAGGCATATCATATCTTTTTTCAATAGTTGCTTTGCTAAGCTAAGTAGGTGAAAAAAATTTCATCTGTTTTGTGAGATTTATTAAATGTTCTCAACATTTCTCCATTCTTGTAATATGTGTGATGGTCCTTCTTTGAGCCTTTTCATATTTGAATTCCTCTTTCATAAACACAAGTCAAAACCTATCTTGCCTTATAGAGGATCCTCTATTTTTCTTATGTCATTGTGAAATAAAATACTTTTTCTCTCAACTACTTCGGTGCTCTTTATTCTTCCCTCTTTTAATGTTATTTCCACTTCTGTTTCTGTGCCCCTAATGATATATCCTCATTTCCCTCCATCTCTTTTTAGTGTGAGGCATAAAAAAGCATCTTATTTTGGGAAAATACTGCTGTAAAAAGTTGATTGCAAAGAAAAAATAAAATCAAAGTTCTGCCTATTTTGTGTCACACTTGCAGTGACAGAATTAGGACAAAATGGAACAATGTCAAGCTTTTTTCACATTTTCAAAGCAACCTGAAGCATTTTATTTTGGCATAGAAGTATTGCCATGGTAACTATCTGAAGACACTACTGTGGTTTTACTGGTATCATTTTAATAAGAAAGACTACCATCCTTGCAAAACTTGTATCAGTTTGAATGATTCGTGATGGGATTGGGAAATAGATTCTTTGCTTGCAGATCTGCGCATACTTCAGTTGAGAGGAGCAATGAGCTGGGCACGAGTGCAATCCTAAGCTGCCCGGGGATCTGGCTAGTCTCTCACTTTTGACTCTCTCTGTGTTTATTAGTGAACCATCACTTAACTCTGTAGAAGGTCTAGTCCTGCAACAGGATAAATATCTTACATTATACCACAAAAGTAAAGGTGCTGATGACAACACACCTCTCATAGTAAGGGCAGAACACAGGCAGAGGTAGAACAGGGAATCACGCAAGAAGCACTCCTAATTTCAAGGTGAGCCCAGTTATAAACATTTCCCATTTTACAGACAAATAGGCCTAAGTGGGAGGTGGCGTAGCAGGAAGTGTGGTCAGAAATGACAAATGCAGCAGATGGAGTGTGAAAAGAGGCAGCAGTGTGACTCCATGTATTTTGGCAGGTATGAGTTTATATGTTCTGGAAGGTATCAGCTTATTAACTTTAAGAAAAGCCTGGAGAAGTGAAATATGAAGTGGGAAGGTATAAAGGTAGATGGCATGCCTCTGACACAAGCTATCCTTAAATGTCATCCACGACTTTTTGCAAAATGAGAAGACAAATTTAAAGCCCCATTGATTTTTCAGACATGTGGTTTTGTATGATGGGCAATTATGAGATGGTCTGAAAGACACCGAGTTCCTCCTTCAAAATCCAGATGCCCTCCATCTTCATAAAGCCCCGGAAATTTACTAGAAATTGATTACTTTGCACAGATTAGCAGGGCCATGATTTTATACAAAATAATATTTCATATCAAATTTGCACATTTACAGAGAATGCTGTCATCAAACTTTTATCTTCATCACAGAGTTCTTTTTGCAGGGATATGGTATATTTCATGATGTCAGAGATTTCCTTGATAGTTTAAGAGCTATCTCTAAGGCAGCATTCATTTGCTTTCCTCTTCTTACTCTTTCTATACTTGCTATATTTTAAATAAGATATAAAATGTTTCAAAACCAAAATAAATGGTGTAACTGTCTTGTTTTATCCCTGGGAGTTAGAAGCTTCCTTATTTATTATCTACTTCAGGCTCAGGTGATGTCAGCCGAGGGTTATTGTACATATGAACACCAACAACAAATTGGGTTTTATGGGTATGTTTGTCTGACAGACTAGGTAAAATTAAAACTAAAAATAGGGCTTCAGTAATAGTTGGTAATAAAGAAGAGTTAGGGTCTAGTTCAGCATAATACTGAAGTAGATGCTTAATTTCAAGCACGTGAGCAACTCCGTTAAACTTGATTGCACAATTAAGTGTTTGATAGATCAGTCCCTGAAAGGCTTTTAATGTTTAGGGCATAATGTAGAAGTGCACAAGCTTCTGATAACCCATCCTATTTGTACTGAAAATTGATCAATTAATATTTCACATTCATGCCCACAGATTGTGAAGAGGCTGCAAGAAATTACTTTAGAAAGTAAAAACATTGTCTGAAATGAAGGGGAGAAAGGAATGTCAGTTTTGCCCAGAAGTGCTTAATTTTGACTTAATACCTCACTGAAAGAAAGGGAAAGAATTAATAGGTCTCTGTTTTCACAAAGAATTTCATTGTCTCCTTATAGAATTTAAATGTCTTCCTGATGGGCACAAAATGAAACAAGTCTTCAAAACTTAAGTGCGTACAGATCCTATGAAATGAAAAACTAGGACATTGAATTTTATCTCATTCAGAGATTCTTTTTAACCTGATAACATAGACTTAGCTGGAGATCTAAAATAAGAACGTACTGCAGTTTAGATAGTCTTAACAACTAGTCAAGGGAAAAATGGTCTATAAACCTCTCTGTAGATATCTGAGGGAGCAACTGTAAATATTCCAGATGTCTATATGGAACAGAAAGACATTCAGATCCCAGAACTAGCAAAATGTAACCTCTGCAAAAGTTAAGATGGAAAATAGACTATAGACAAGATGTCCCTGCTTACTGCAGGTTGGTGGGACTAGATGACCTTTAAAGGTCCCTTCCTACCTGACACATTTAGTGATTCTTATGAAATGAATTTGTGTTATCGTCAATGCCCTTCTGGTGGGAGTGAATCTGCCGGAAAAATTACACTTTTTTCTGTTAATGGGAAAAGGACAGCAGCTCTTAAGATAGGGATCAAATCCCATTATGAAAACTGGGAAATATCCTGCTGACCGCTAAAGATTGAATTGTTTTGAACAGAGAATGGTGTTTTTGAAAACAGAAAATAGAAGTGCAAATAGCAAGTGTTTTCTTAAAATAACAATTGTCAATGGCTATAGGATATATCACTGCAAAATATAAGTAGCCTTAAGATTTCAAATGATAAATGATCATAGAAATCAGACAATAATTACATGTAATACACTTGGAAGGTGGCATAATTCATCTCCACGGAATAATTTTGTGTGGTATATAGAATCCTAGACTGGTTTGGGTTGAAAGGAACCTCAAAGACCATCTAGTTACAACCCCCCTGCCACTGGACTTCACTAGACCAGACTACCCAAAGCCCCATCCAACCTGGCCTTGAACACTGCCAGGGAAGGGGCAGCCACAGCTTCTCTGGGCTACCTGTTCCTGTCTCACAAACCTCAGAGTGAAGATTTTCTTCCTAGTATCTAATTTAAATCTTTCCTTTTTCAGTTTAAAGCCCTTAGCCCTTGTCCTATCATTACATGTCCTTGTAAAAGTCCTGCTCCAGATTTCCTGTTGGTCGTCTTTAGGCATTGGAAGGACGCTATAAGGACTCCCTGGAGCCTTCTCATCTCCAGTCTGAACAAGCCCACCTCTCTCAGTCTGTCTTTACAACAGAGGTGTTCCAAGCCTCCGAACATTAAACATCAAAACCATTTATGTTTTTTAACCCTTGACTCTTCCTTTATTGCACTGTAACTTCTAAGGCTCAGCTACAGAACCTCTAACCAGGGTTCTTGGGAGTGCTGACGGTCAGTGCCTGGCATGAAACTTGAGCATGAAACTAGGGCTAAGGAAGAAGGGCTTCAGGAATATATATGAGAGGGATTTTAAGATGAACTAGATGATCTTTAAGGTCCTTTCCAACCCAAACCATTCTATGGTTCTATGATAAACTGAATATAAACATAACACAGTGAATAGCAATAGATGTATGCAGGATAGAGAGAATCAAGGCTATAATATGTACTGTATAACAGCATTGCAGAATGAGTCTGCAAACAGATTTTGTAAAGTGGGAGAGCTATATAATTAATAGAAATTAGATGTTTCTAGTTGTTGCCAAGCAGTCAAGGACTTCTCAGTTCTTCATAACACGAAGGAGGGTGGGACCCAGGAAGATGGGAGTGGACACGTCCAGGACAGGTGACCCAAACCAGCCAAAGAGAGTATTCAATGCCAATTACATCATGCTCAGTATAAAGGGTGGTCTGTGGGGATGGGAGGGGCTCGGCTTCAGGACCTGTGGCTTTGAGGGTGATGCGGTTCCAGAACAGCTCTAAGCTGTAAGGCCTGGGGTGTGTGGTTTAGTGAGAAATTGCATCCTGTATAGTCACGTTTATATATTTTATTATAAAGTCCTATCATCATTATCTCTCTACTGTCCCAGTAAACTATTCTTATCCCAACCTGTGAGGTTTGTTTTTTCTTTGTTGGTTTTCCTTTCTGTCTTTTCACCTCCAGCATTTTAGAGAGAGCGGCTGTATGGTGTTCAGCTCTAGCTGGGGCGAAATCACGACAGCTAAACAGATTATTCCATGTTTAAATAAGGAAAGAAAGATACTAAAGTCTGCACAAATATGTTGCTGTGTTACTACCCGCGAAATGAAGGAGGAGCCAGGGCAAGATCTTTTGTGTTCTCAAACGATGTATGCACACTCTGCAGGACGTCTGATTCAGTGGGCGTGTAGACGTACATATGTATACATGTAAACACATATGAAGGGTTTCTGTGGATTTGCAGAGTGAAACACAAGGCTTTTGTCTTCTCCATCAGCCTCTGCTGGTTTCAGGCCATAGCTGCAGTGTGACGCCCTTGCATAATGCATACTCATCATCCCATTCAGAATAGGTCTCCTTTCATGCCTATGCACTGAAGTATGCAAAATAATACTCTTTTTTCTGGGATTTATTTCAATTTATAGGCAGGATTTGACTGACCTACTGTTCGACTCCTTACTCATATATAGGAGCATGGAAACAACTATTGATTAATGGGTGGTATAGAAATATTTATTTATCATTTATCATTTATCATTTCTCTTGCTAGAGCAAGATAGTTACTGTACTAAGAAAAAACCCCACTCCATATACTCAGTTTTGATCCCACTTACATGCTAAATGTCATAATTATAATTATACTGCACTTATCTGTTGATTTTATGTTAACACCTACAAGTTCTAGAGAAATTTGCCCCTGCAATAATTGGGATAAAAACAAATTTGAAGAGAAAGCTTTGCCTGGTTTATGGTTTATACCACTGGAGAACATTTGAAGTACACAATGCACAATATTTATCTCAAAATATATCAGGATTAAGACACATCATTCCTGTGGAAGTAGCTATAAGAAAAATAAAATACATAATATGGTCCATTTTCTTATGATTGAGGATATAGACTTTTACTGCTAAGTTCATAACTCATTCATGACTTCTGCACTTGTCTATTGATACCTCTGTATTTGTGATGTGATTTTACTGTCCTTGAACTCAGTGTTAGAACTTGGTATCTAACTTGTTAGAAATTGGTATCTAAATTTGGCAAAGGATATAAAGAGCAATAAGAAAGGTTTCTATAGGTATGTAGGGGACAAAAGAAAGACCAAGGAAAATGTAGGCCCCCTCTGGAAGGATACTGGTGTACTGGTTACCCAGGACATGGAGAAGACTGAGGTGCTCAATGACTTTTTTGCCTCAGTCTTCACCAAAAAACCTCTTGTCTCACCACCCAAGTTGTGGAAGGAACAAGCAGGGACTGTGAGGATAAACCACCGCCCACTGTACTTGAAGAGCAGGTTAGAGAACATCTGAGGAACTTGAAGGTGCACAAGTCCATGGGACCTGATGAAATCCACCCGCGGGCATTGAGAAGGTTTGATGGATGGACCACTCGGTGGATAAGGAACTGGCTGAATGGCCGCACTCAGAGAGTGGTGGTCAACGGCTCAATGTTCAAATGGAGACTGGTCACGAGTGGCGTCCCTCAGGGGTCCGTGTTGGTCTGGCCCTATTCAACACCTTTGTCGGTGACATGGACAGTGGGATGGAATGCACCCTCAGCAAGTTCACAACAACACCAAACTGTGTGGTGCTGTCGACACGCTGGAGGGGAGGGATGCCATTCAGAGGGACCTTGACAGGCTGGAGAGGTGGGCCCGTGCCAACCTCATGAGGTTCAA
>VXBZ01000851.1:6350-26272 GCA_013399135.1 Heliornis fulica
AAAAATAAAATAAAATAAAGTAAAATAAAATAAAAATATCAGTACTGGAGGAAAATGGAGGGAAGGGAGGAAAGAGGAAGGAAGGGGAAATTACTTCTTCTGCCAAAGAAAATAGTTTTATACAAACTTGGCTTTTACTATGAGGTAACCAAGGGCAAAACCACATAAGCCTTTTCTCCTCAAATGAATTAAGTCCAGCAATGCTTTATACTGCTAGAGCTGTGTTACTAGTGTAGCAAAGTCACAAAAAGGGCTCCAGAGCACACAGTGAAGTCAGGGATTCCAAGTATGACTCAGGTTTAAAGTGTCAGTGAGCCTCACAGAGAGATAAAATGACAGTGATGACAACATAGCTAAAATTGTTAAGGGGTGACAAAGCATGTATAAGGCAAAGAGCATTATAAATCTGAACATTTTAACTACTAAGTTTCCAAGTTGACATATTTTACCTTTGAAAAAATAACCCTCACGCCCCCACCAAAAAAAACCCCAAACCCCACACCCCAAAACAAAACCAACCAAACAAAAGCAACAAATTAAAACTCACGGTCCAGATTTTTGGTTCTTAACTAGTCCTGGATACTTCTTGGCATCTGGTGAACATGAATCTAAAATGTAAGAAAAAAGGTTTAATAAGCTCAAAACAACTAACTTTCTAAAAAACTACTATTGAGAAAGTTTAGGAATACAGGAAGTGTACAAGGAGGGGGAGGAAACTTTTCACTGTCATAATGTATCATTAGCAAAAAGCAATGTTGTGAGAGTGATACTTGCTTTAGATAAAGCATTGACAAACAACATCTAAAATGAGAAAGCATTTTCACTATTACTACAGTAGCATTTGGGTACGAACACCATATAAAATATATATGCAAACAACAGGGGTAATAAGGCCCTCCAACATCCATGGGTTTCATACCCTTCTATAAATGAGAGAGCTAGGAAAAAATTATCCCAGTAGTACCCATCATGCCAAGGCAGAGGCAAACCTGCAATCATTACAAGCCTGCACAGCCACGAGATCGCACCCAGAGTGACAGGCTGAAAAAGCACATCTGGAATAGAGAGTGCCTAAACCCTCATTAATTACAGTTTCCACTGAACCACATACAATGCCTGTTCAGTCCTGGCAGTCACACCCTCTGACATGTTAATGAAGGAAGACAGGAGTACAATCTTCAAATGCTTCTTAGAGACAGAATACCAAGTATGAAAGGAAGGAAGGAAAATAAACAACTGCAAGCAGATGGTGAAAAACATAAAGAGAAAGCAATGAGAAGTTAGAGAGATTCTGATCAACCTTTAACATCAGTGATACCAGTTTAAATCTTGCATATTGCAAAGCAGCACTATTTCTGGGACAATAAAAATAAATATAAGACTGATCCCTTTGACTTTCTTATCTCTTGTTGCAACGCTGGAGAAATTATGCCTTTGGGAATCTCAGCTCAGTGATAAAACTGTTTCTTAGGTAGTTAATACTTACCAAAATGGTGGTGGGGAGGGGTAGCGGAGAATGAAATATCACAATATATATGGTGGAGGTAGGTTAATGGTTGGACTGGATGATCTTAAGGGTCTTTTCCAACCTTAACAATTCTATGATTCTATGATTCTATGATACCATAATCCCAAAAGATGATTATTTCAGACCCACATTAAGATCACACAACATGGATAGTTTTAGTTTGAGAATACAATGATGTGATGTACCAGGACATGCATTGCCATTACACAGAAAGTGGAAATGAAACCCACTTTACAGTGTGTCTTTGTATAACATTTAACTATTAATATACACTCCCTCTGCATCAAGAGACAGTTCCCTTATTTGTTTGCAAAGTATCAGCCACACAAGGGATGCTCTATTAATGCAATCAACCACCATGTGGGAGGTAAAGAAATTCAAGTTTCATTGCTAAGCTTGATCATTTGATAAGTTTCAAGAAGAAATTCAGGTACCACAATTTATTTTCATCACCTGACATGAACTTTTCTTTTGCTGACTGTGCTGTACTCTGTAAGGTTTTGGCACAGCTTTAATTTCTTCTCTATAAGCATCATAAACCTGGCTAAGAAATCTGACAGGGATTACTCCTGAATATCCTAATTACTGTGGCCATTGTATCATGTCTTGTATTATCATACCTCTTGCACACCGATGCAAGACAGCTGGGAGAGTCTAATCCCTGTTTGCTGAAATCATTCCTTACAGGCTGCTTACAAATGGCCTGAAATCTAGAAAATACACAGGTGGCTTAAAAACACTGAACTTTAGCACTGCTTTGTTGGACAGAGGCAAAGTCTCCTGCAACATTTCCTTCATGATATCACAGAATATTAGGGGGTCGGAAGGGTACATGAAAGATCATCTAGTCCAACGTTTGGACTATCTACAGTCTAAGATTTTTGTATCTTATCCCATGTGCAGCAATAAAACAATTTCTAATAAGAGTTTTGATATTCTGGAAGATATTCCTTTCCCTATCAACACTCACATCAATAAAAAGCCCAGCAATTTCAGCCTTCTAAATATACATTAATTGTTATTATCTGAAACCTATTGCTTTCCTCTTAACACCACATCAATTTTAAAGAAGATTATGTGGGAAGGGTCATGATATTTCTGAGTACAACATGTCTGCTATTATGTTCCACACAAAAGGGAACAGAAAGAATGCAGCTGAATCTGGTTGCCTTCCTCCTTCGGGAGCAATCCAACGTGGAAACACGAGGGCTCTGTCATTTGCAGAAAGTGTGGCACTTTTACTAAGACAGAATCTATCTGCTTCAAGATGAGCAGAAGATTGTTTGCATAATAACCTCTGTATGTGGCAGATCATTTCTGGTATGTAGGCAACATGGAGAAGACAATATTACGTTTACTTAGTCGTAAGCTATAAGTGTCAACATTATAGAGGATTTTACACATAGCTGACTTCAGTTTAAGAAAAGATTACAAATTGAGATACTTGAGGAGATTTGGCAATGGAACTAGAACAGCCTTTTCTGTTGAAACCTCAGCTTGGCAGAGGAGGTTTACCTATAATGTTTGCCCACTTTTCAGAAAACTCAAACATTTAAAAAATCTCAACTAACATCAAAAACAGGGTCTGAATTTCAGGTATTTCATATACAGAATCACAGAATTGTAGGGGTTGGAAGGGACATCAAGAGGTCTTCAAGTCCAACCCCCTGCTAAAGCAGGTTCCCTAGAGCAGGTCACACAGGTTGGCGTCCAGATGGGTCTTGAATATCTCCAGAGAAGGAGACTGAACAACCCCCCTGAGCAGCCTGTTCCAGTGCTCCATCACCCTCACCATGAATGTGTTCTTTCTCACATCGGTGTGGAACCTCCTGTGGTCCAACTTGTGACCATTGCCCCTTGTCCTGTCCCCACAGGCCACTGAAAAGAGGTTGGCCATCTCCCTGTCTCCCACACTTCAGATATTGATAAACATTGATGAGATCCCCTCTCAGTCTTCTCAAGGCTGAACAGCCCCAGCTCACTCAGCCTTTCCTCACAGGGGAGATGCTCCAGGCCCTTCATCATCTTTGTGGCNTCAGCCTGTGGTTGTTCCTTCCCAGGTGCAAGACCCTACACTTGTTTTGATTGAACCTCACCTGGTTCCTCACTGCCCAGCTCTCCAGACTGTCCAGGTCTCACTGAATGGCAGCACAGCATTCCTGCGTGTCCACCACTCCTCCCAGCTTTGTATCATCGGGTGCTGAGGGGGAACACTATTCTGTCATCAAGGTTGACGATGAAGATGTTAAACAAGACCAGACCCAACACCGATCCCTGGGTAACACCACAACTCACAGGTCTCCAGCCAGACTCTGCTCCACTGATCACCACCCTCTGGGCCTGTTAGCCAGTTCTTGTCCCACCTCACCATCCACTCATCTATCCCACACTTTCTCAGCTTTGTTATCAGTATGTTGTAGGAGACAGTATCAAAAGCCTTGCTGAAGCCAAGGTAGATGACATCCACTTATGTCCCTCCATCCACCCAGCTGGTGATGCCATCGTAGAAAGCTACAAGGTTGGTTGAACATAATTTCCCTTTGGTGAATCCATGCTGACTACTCCTCATAACTTTCTTTTTTTCAATTGCTTGGAGATGGCATCCAGAACAAGCTGTGGAGGATCTTATCTCAGCAGAAGGACACTGGATCAAACAGAGGTAGAGAAAGCATATCTTTTATTTCTAACATAGAAATAAGCACCAACACCTATTTTCCAGATTTATGTAACTTACTACAGACTTTTCATCTGTTACAATAATCTCCTCTCTTCGTTAATTTATGCCCATAATTAACTTGTGTTTGTTAAATGGTCTGGAGCATTTATATTAAAACTAAGCTCAGTATAGGTTATGGCAATAGATGGCAAGCATGTTTGATCAATCACTTTGATCTGTAATATCAGGTAAAAGCCCAGGAAAGACAATTAATTGAGGCACAAAAGATTAAAATAAGGCACCATCAAACAAGTCACCAAAACCAGAAAATCTTACCTGCAGCTAATTTATTTGAAAGCACTTTCTAAGATATTTCTCAGGGCTCATGTTATTTTAAATAATTACTGTATGCAAAGGATGGATTGTAATTCCCTTCTACTAAAGTATTAAAGCAAAATCAGTGATCAGCAATTACTGTTTTGGTGTTCAAAACATTGTCACTTTGAGGTTGTCTTCTCCTCCTTCCTTCTTTTCAACAGTGTAGTGCACAGGGATGCAGCGATCCCTTTAAACAGAGGAATTATGTTGATATGTATGATAAAATAGTGATGGAATTCACAGTGCCACAGTGCATATAATGATACATCTGCTGGATGGGTGTATTTCTTTTTGGCAACTATGTAACCTGGCTCTTAGCTACTGAAGTGTGGTCCATAAGGCATAGATTATATTCTTTAAAATGCTTTGCATTAATCCTCTGCTGGAATACAGGTGAAGAGCGCACATAACCTGCCAGCAGTGGGGATGGGTATCTGGGGTCATAAATTTAGAATGCCTTTGATATGACACATTGCACCACCACGGGATGAGGCACGGTAATAAGAGCCTGGGTAATACTTCTCCACAGTTTCTCTGTTCTCCTTTTGGTTCCGCTAGTACTCTGCACAGATGAGAGTAGTTCTCAGGTTATATCATCAGGGACTGACTCTATAATTTGATGTGTTTTCCTCTGTCCTAGGACAAGACCCAATTTATTCTGCATTTTTCCTTCTTTACTGCTTTTTCTTTTTTTTTTTTTTTTCTTTCCTCTTCTCCTTGATTAGTAGGACTGTGGAATAGCTGCAAGACTTTCTGTTCAGGACCTTAGCTGCGCTTTCAGCAGCTGTTTGTAACTCAATTCACTTTCCATTTCCAACCTATGGATGAGAATTTTCTTGCATACAGAGTAGCAGAAGATACCTGGACAAATACATTTGGAATATTAAACACCTGCTAATTAGGGGCAGATTTCCAAAATCAACATGTGTGCCTACCTTTGTGGGCAAATTACAAATTCCTCTCCAGCTGGACAAGAGAACTGGTTCAAGGATTTTGTTTTCAGCAGAGAGATCAGAGCTATATTCATCTGGAACTGCTTTGTATATACAAATGCCTCTAGACAGGATAACTGGCCAATGTACATGATTTAGACTAGTTATTTTCTAATAGCTTTGCTGTTAGACTAGCCAAGTATATGACAGGTTTTCTTCACAGCTTTATGGAATATCTTTATATAACCATTCATTTTCACTGTCAAACTGTATTTCTTTTATCTTAGTGTTCTTCCCAGAAGGAGACCTAATCTTAAAACGTAACAGCAAAATGTCAGCTTGCACTGAGGTACATTAGACACCATTCACTGAGGGGAGATTTTGAGAAATAGCAATGTCAATGTTGCTTTTTAATCAAGTATCAGACTAGTACCAACAGTTTAAAATGTTGTCTTTTAATAACCTACTATTGTCCACTGGATGTGTATTAAATTAGAAGATTTGTAAGTTTAAAATGTGTTTTTTTAATAAGATTCTATGACTAGTACTGGCATATTGTTTGTCTTCAGAAAAAGAATTTGCTGTGAATCAAAAATCAAATCACCTTTGAATTAAAATATTACCAAAGTATTCTTTTACTCCTCATTTTTTTTCTTTCCAAACACCTGGTCATACATTCCTGTGTGCTACTGTTAAACAGTAAACCCCACGCCCCAGATTTATGGTTTTTTACCTTTGCAAATACAGTCAAGAGTATAATATTCTTACATGTAGACTTGTTATAAATATTTTTTTTTCCAAGATGTAAATCAAGGAGCAAATATTTCCTGTCTCAAAACAACAACAACAACAAAAAAAATGCCATCATAAGCAACCACGGTCCTGTTGTCCAGATCCCTACATTCTTCAGAAACTTAAATATTTCAGGTCTTAATTGTCTGTTCTCTCTCGGTACATCATACTGCTCTCTTCGCTGCTATTTAAGCATGGGTAGAAAAGCAAAGAACAACCTAAACCCCCACAACCCTAAAAATCCGGGATACTTGAGGAGATAGAGAAAATTTGAAATGGTACCCTAATTATTTGGAACAAAAAGTAAATGACAGACTAATGTGGGAAGGCACAAACCCAAGGTGTTTATAAACTGATGGATGAATTTAAATGTTAAAATTAGAAGAGAGGGGCGAAAGATGGATAATCTGACGTTTTCATAATGCATCAACATTTGCTCATAATGAGAAATTTTTTAAAACCCATTTTATAACAAACTTCAGACTTTAGTTTGACTTGGTAACAAAGCTCCGGATAGAGGGGATATAGCACAAATATCTGAACAGCTCTAAACAGAGCATTTCAATTGGATCTTACTATAATAAAACTGCAACACTGCTCTGAAGCTGAAAAAGAAGCTCATAGCTGTTACTCAATAAATTTCTAAAAGATAGGTTCAATAAAAATATATCCACTTTCTGCACTACAGAACCTCACAAGGCCACAAAAGCTTTATATGTGTTATTGAATTCTGCCTGAAGCATAGATTTGTAAATGAGAAATTATCTGTTCTTGAAACCTAGCAAGAAGACAGCGTTTTATTCTCCAAAGCAGATTGTATCCCTCTCTGACCCCTCTTTTTTGTTTCCTGGACTCTAGAGAGCAGGCTAAAATAGCAGAAGATACTGAAGACTTTTTTTTGTTGTTGTTTAAAATATACTTATCTGCATACCATAAAAATGGATTTTTTTTTTTAAGTGAACAGTGCCATGGGATATAGTTACACTACAATAGGACAGTCTTTTTTCTGCTCTTGTTACTTTAGGTAGGTAAGATTATTGTATACAGTACTTACTCTGTTAGTGAAGCTTGAATACCAAGATTATTGCTGAGGTAAGATTTAAAAAAAAACAAAAAAAAAAACAAAAAACCAAAACTATTTAAAAAAATAATAATAAAAATATCTCAGAAATGCTTTGCCTTAATTTTGTTTCCAGCTGTAATATTTCTTTTTGATACATCTATGGGTTATGTCTATACAAGTGGGCATATGTGCCCACTACAAAGCAGTCAAGGTTGTTCTCCATTTTGAATAAAAGAATATTCAAATTATATTTTGTCTTCAGTAACTTACTACCGTAGAGTCAGAGGATGATATTCACTCAGAAGAGCTATGATAACCCTGCAAGAAATATTTGTCAGAAGTCATTACACCTTAGCTGCTGACATAATAAAACTTCACCTTTAAAAAAATCAGAGAATGTAAAAAAATAAAAAAAATCTAATGATATTTGGATGATTTTTCCAATAAGTCCAGAGTTTCTAAACAGTGTGTATTCTGGTTTTTATCAGCCCAGAAACCAGTGCTGCAGCCAGAGACTGCTGCACGTCCTCTGAATCATCGCCCAGTGAGGGGCTGTATAATTCAGAAAAGCAAATCAGAAGACTGGTGCCTCCCTGTGGAAACATTACTGTATTTTCACAGACAAATGTCAGACTGATCCAGCCATCAAAGGCAATGCTGCTAACTGATGTCTGAGTCCAAGACAAATCTAAAGATAACTTCAATGGAGCAAATATAAAAGGATCAAAGACATAGAGGAAAGGAGGTGCATGCAACAGTAGCACACATTTGGAGTTAAGCTGAAAAACAAGGAAATTCAAAGACAGGGAAGGGACCTGGATTTTCCACTTCCAAAATTTAGACATAAGCATGGAACCTAAAAAAAAGATACAGAGATAGAAATCTGGTTCACTTCTCCATCACACAGTGACCTTACTGTCAGTAAAACTGGCAACAAACCCACTGCACACACTGACAGAGTACTTCAGGCTGACTGCAGAGCAAACCTTGTGATCCTAAAAGTATACTGAAATCCCAGCTACTACCACTAGAAGTTCCACCAGGAAGTACTGCTGAGAAATATCTCTCCAGTTTTCCAGAACTGCAGCTCATTATCACGAGGCTGGTTACAAAGCTACTGTTCTTTTCAAGCTGGAGGGTACAGAGATTGATGTGTATGTAGTCTAAGAAATAATGTTGACAGATGATAAAGATGGACATTATCTGGTTAGGGACTGTGTAGGTTTTAAAATGTTTGTGGTTAGGAATAGAAAAGGGTCTAAGTAGAGTCAGAGCACCATTTAGGAGTTAACAAAGAAAGAGTTGTTTCAGGACTGAATTCTTATCCTGATTCAGGAGATTCACAAAGCAGTGAACTGACTCGTGTTTTAGATGATTCCTGCACAGCCTCTACAGGTGTGGGCTCAACTTTTGCTCCAGTTAATGCCATCTCAAGAATAACCTTTTAAGGTTCACACCAGGCACCACAAGGATAAACTAATCCTCTGACCTCTATCTCAGACTAACAACAATAGAGAGAAAACTTAATATGGTTTAAAGCTAAATAAATATATAAATGCAGCTAAAACATTGGCTTTATTATTGTGTATAGCAGAAAACCTCAATTACCTAACCTCACATCAACTGTACAGCCCCTAGCTCTGCAGCTTTGATTTTACTTACCTTACCACTAGCTATTTAGCTATTTAAATAACATTCAGTTAAGTTACAACAAAACTAATTTGCAATTTTAAATTGCTTCTCACATATTAGTGCATTTTTAATAGTAAGAAGAGTTTTTAACAAGTCCTAGGAAAAACAACAGTTTGTCATAGTCAGAAAACTGCATCCATGTCACTGAATTTTACATAACTTCAGCCAAGTATCTACAGCTATTAACTTGAGTAACTCTTCCTTAATCACAGTATGTTAGGAGTTAGGAGGGACCTTGGAAGATCATCTTGTCCAACCCCCCTGTCTGAGCAGGGTCACCTAGATTAAATCACACAGGAACATGTCCAGATTGGTCTTGAATGTCTCCAGAGAAGGAGACTCCACAACCTCTCTGGGCAGCCTGTTCCAAAGAACAGAAAACCACTCATGTTTTTTTTTTTTTTAAATAAGCAGTTAAAGTTAGAAGTTTTCCAAAGCAGTTTACAATGGAATAACTGCAGCTTGCCTTACTGTGAACATCAGATAAATGTACTTCCTCAAAAGTACCAACAGGAGAAACCCACCGCAACATAGCTGCCAACTACTCTTTGACAACAAACAAGGAAAAAGGCAGAAGTACTTTTTCCTCCTCTAAATGTGTTAATTCCTGCTCCTCTTTCCTTAGAAAGAGCACTTCAGCATGACAGTTGTTCCCTTTACAACCCTAAGGAAACTAATAAGCTGCAAGCCATGTATTAGGTATTGGTCAACTCTGTAATGTACATATGCCATAAGCTGGAGACTAGGAAAAACAGAAAATTGCTGTAAAATAAGCCTTTTATCAGGACATGGAGATATCTCATGAATTCTTTTTCTCTGATTGTCATAGTTCAGCAAGAGGTTATCACTGTGTGGGATCAAGGTTGGGTATTCTACACCCTCTATTCATTCCTCAAGAATAATGGACCATTTGCAACAGTTGTCCAGGAAGTCGTTAGCCCCTTCACACTCAGCCTGAGGGGGCGTGGGTGCTAATGGGCCCTCAATGGTCCAACCATACCCCATGACTCACCGTTAATTACCCATTGTGTGGGTCCCCGCCCTGGGGGAGGGACTGGGTGCTCCCTGAGGATATACAAACAGGGGTAGAAGGGCTTTAGACGCTCTCTTCGTGGGATCGGGAGGAGCAGTGGGACCTCGTCGGGAGGAGCAGCGGGACCTCGTCAGGAGGAAGCCATCGCTCTCGACCGGACTACAAGCATCGCTTCTGGCCGNCCTATCAAAATGTTTTGAAGACTCTTTTTTTGAACAGATCTACTAGGAATGTAGCGCTGATGCTTCAGTTAAATCTACCTCCCCAAAGACTGTAGCCAAAAATCAGCAAATTTTCAATACCTGCCCTTCTTGTTGCTATAAAATAAGCTAAAATCCTGTATTTTGTAGGGACAGGGTCCAACAAACAAGTTTATGGAAAGTCATTAAATGTCAATTGAAAAAAGGAGTCACAACCTTGTTCATGGAACTTGATGCTTTTTTAAAAATACATTTTCAGGAGCATGCTACATAGAATGGAATTAAAATTTTTTTAAAGCATGGTTTTTTCAAATTAAATGGTTAAGCTGTTAAGAAGTAAAACATAATTATTGGAGAAGTGGAATCTGAAGAGAATATTAGTTCTCACTTTCATTTTTCATTTTCTACACTTGTTATGCACTATGAAGATTCCACTGGTTGTAAATCCCCCTATGGTATTAAAAACATTAAAATAGCTAAGTATCTAAGGTTTCTAGGTTCAAACTTCCAAGATCTGCTTAGAACTTTGAGGTCCAGACCCTTATTTACAGAACTTCTCTTTAACCAGATACCAGGTTGAAATGTTTGAAAAAAACGCACGAGTATCAAAGTGTCTTTCATGAAACTGGAACCAGCTTTATGGAAAACCAGCACAGTAGGATGAAGACTCTAACTGCTCCTTTGATTAATGCTTGTTTTTCGAGATGGGTTAGGGGTTTTGTACTCAATATCTCAAATGATCCTAAACAATTCTATAAAATGTATAGTTCATACTCTGCAATATCTGGATTAAATGCAATACTATGCAGACAGAAGTAAGGGTAAGAGGGAAGGAAGCGAGACTATATATCGTGTGATTCTGGGAGCTACCAACTTAATATTACCAAGTGTAGGGTAGTAACTGCATATATAGGTAATTCTAGTTCTGGCCCCTCATTTTTGTCCTCCATTTTACATTGATCTTCAAGTAATCTTCAATACTGCCTTGCTTGGTCATATGAAGACCTAACGAGGACAAGTACAGTAGTTCAGAAATGTTATCTGGATACAATAAAAAAAAAAAAAATTGCTGTGGGATCTATAATTGGATTAAACATTGTACAGTATGATAATGTTAAGTAGTCCCTTTAGGTATTTGATGTTGAATACTCAATGCTAAATTTTCTTTCTGGTACTCTGGCTAAAGCATTCACATTGTTCTTTTTTCAATTAGAATCTTATAAAATTTGTGTTATCAAGAAACAGGCTGAACTTTTGTAACTGTTTCACATTTTTTAATATACCTATAAGGAATAAATAGCATTTTTACAGGTCATATTTCTTTTTAATTCCACATAATCAATCTGCTGTTGTGAATGCTGTACCACTGATGGTGAATAAAATATTTGCATACTGAAAAAAAATGCAATTCTGTCCTTACAGAACACAGAAAA
Source organism: Heliornis fulica (assembly GCA_013399135.1). NCBI lineage: Eukaryota > Metazoa > Chordata > Aves > Gruiformes > Heliornithidae > Heliornis > Heliornis fulica. The sequence continues at coordinate 18,058 of VXBZ01000851.1, forward strand.
TTTGAATTTAAAAAAAAGGTGAGATTAAAATTTTGAAATATATAGAAAAGGCTGCCCAGAGAGGTTGTGGAGTCTCCTCCTCTAGAGATATTCAAAACCCACCTGGATGCTGTCCTGTGCAACCTACTCTAGGTGATCTTACTTTAGAAGGGGATGTTCGACTAAATCATCTCCAAGCCCTAAAGTTCTGGGATTCTGAATTTAATTTTATTATAATTTTAATAATTGCTACATTATTTTTGAGACCTTTCAGCATCTGACTTGAGTTTTGCTGCAAATTTGGCTTCAGTTCTGTCTGTTACAAACTTGACACCCTGGTTTATGCAGCTCTCAAGCCACACATGGGCATGCATTATGAACTTAGATTATGTGTTTTCTGATCATTATAGGATTTACCTAGAACATCCCCTAGCTAATGTTACTGGAAACTTCCCACAGTAAGAATTTCATTTCAGTAAACTAAATTCAAGATATGTTGGAATAGAGAATTCTTGTAAAAATCTTCATGTTTTCCCCCTAAAATAATTTTCCATACATAGACTGCATCCTTTGAAGCCTAAATTAGCCCAGAAACAACAGCAGACAAACTTAAGCTACTCAGACCAAAATTTTCTATGTTACATGTCTACCTTTGGCTGATTTCTTTTTCCTTCAAGTTACATTTAAAATAGTTCAGCCTACTTTTACAAGACAAAAATACTGTGCTTTACGCTATGCTGGCAAGCTTTTGTGCTTTGAAGTGAAGGAAGTGAAATGGCTGGGTGTCAAGAATGTGCCTCTCCCAGTTCCTATGAAAACCTGGACAAAAATAAAAAGCAAAAAGAATCTGACAGGGAAATAATAATGTCTGTTTGTCCACTCAGCCTATGAGCTGCTCAACATGGAGTCTAGGGCAGGACAACACACACATGCATGGGAGGCAAAAAGTATCTTAATTCTGACCTTTCTGTGGCAAAAATACGGCAAGTTAAGCCTGAGAAGGACAGGTCTTCACTCAAGTGGTTTGTGTAAGTTTGTGTCCTTCTGCACAATATCAAAATCAGAAATTTGCACCGATTGGTGACAGTTCAAGTAAAATTCCCCAGCTTCCCTGAGCTGTCCTGCAGTTGACATGATTCCCAAGAGCAGCTGCCCTGCTCTGCCTCTGCACATTAGTACTAACATTAATACTGCTGTGCCTACCCATTGAAAAGGGTCAGAGAAATGATCTGTGCTCAAAGCTAAACGAGACAGATTTATTTACTTACTTATTTATGCAGACCTAACCTCCAAAGAGAAACTGCTTCTTTTAGACAGAGGGTCAGTTTATGTCAGTTGAAACGTACACATAACGATGACCTTAGAATTGCCTTTCAAGGAATCAAAAATCACATTTTAAATGGTGTTTATCCAGGCATTATTAGATGTGAAGCTCTGAGCTAGTCTATTAATAACAAAGTTGCTGACTAAAAATTTAAAGAAGCAAAGATCAATTAAAGATAAAACAGACCAAATCTCACTTTTTTTTTTTTTTGTATATTTTATACAGTGGAGTATTTTGTGTCACTCAGTCTTTTTTAGACTTAAAGGGAAAATGTCCTCCTACTGGTTTTGGAATGCTGTATAACTGGACCAAAACTGTCCACTGAGACACTTCTAATTAAGGGGATATCATGGAACTGCGCCTTCAAATATTTTTCTGACATGCATTCGTATGTGTGGAAGTGTGGGGAAGATGCAGTTATCCAAAGTTTACAATAATTTCATTCATTAATATAGACAAAAGAGGATCTTCTGTGTAAGATTCCTCATAGGGATTTATTCCCATTGCATGAGAATCGAAATATACTTTATAATTCAAAGTACAAGTGTCATTTCTGGTTTGGCATTTTATTTTTCATGTCAGGGTGAGAAATGTTGATATGTTCATAATAAAATATGTAATGACAAAGCATAAAAGCATAGATTATGGGTTGCTTTATAAGAGCATGAGCTAGTAAAAGTGACTGAAATATCTTCCTCCCACACTTCTTTCTTTCAGTGAAGATATTGTGAAGATATCATATTTTGGTTTTGGTTCATTTTACTCCCCAGACAATAACTTTCCTGTATCCTTATTTTCCCTTTTCAGACCCTTTTATACACAATGGTAGCAAATGCAAAACCAAAAGAACTATAAATACATTACATCACATGTATCATATGCATTGCATTAAAAAAATCTTCAAAATAAGAAATTTTAGAAGTAAAAAATATTTAACCATTTCAAAGAAGATTCTGCTTCTTTTCAATTTGCTTATAGATATAATTGAAGCCATGTCAACTGTAGTAAGATTTCGTGTAAATTTACACATTAATGGCTCGTTTGTGTTTTCATTGAAATACGTGCTCTTACAGTGTAGTCTAATGCCTTAATCTATTTTGTAACATAGGGTAGTTGGTACTCATAAAAACATTTTTAAGACAGTAAAATATTTTCTAATCATATAATGTAAGACATAAGAAGTGTATGTTTTCCTATGTTTATATTCTCCTTCCTTAAAAATCTATCCTGACAGCAAGCAATCCTAATTAAACTGCTTTGGAAACTGATAAGATGTCCCTGCTGTGGCTTTAATGTAACAGGGAATCAGGCATATTCAATTTCACAGCGGTGCTTTAGATTTATACTACTACAACACTAAACTCAAGTGCAACTTTTCAAATATGATTTCCATTTACACCAAAACCTCTTTACACAATTCCTGCTTTCTCAAGTAGCATTGATGAAAAAGCGAATCAGATCCATTAAATCGATGAGCCAGCTGTTGATTTATTCAAAATTGGGGGAGGGGGCTATAGCTAACTCTTTGAGCATTTTCTATGGTTATTCATTTATTTGTGTGAATTGTTATTGATTACAAGAAATAAAACTGGTTGCACAATCCTACCAAGAACATTTTTGTAGTTCACTTGGGTCTGTCCAAACAAAACCAAAACATCAAAGTTGTAAGCATCCTCTGCTTTAAGATATTGGGATCAAGCCTGTGCAGGTGTGAGTAGAATTTATTGATACTTTTTTTAAATGTATGCAGTTGTCTAAAATATAACTAGATGCTGAAGTGTGTTTTGAAAAGTACGTGCATGCTTCACAACCACTGAGATCACATGTGATACCCAAAATCTGGTATCTCCACCAGCAAAGGTACTGACTTGCATTCTGGATGACTACTCTCTATTAACAGCATGCAAACTCTTGAAGGAAATCATCCTACATAAGTATGTCTCAGTTGATTATGACATCCCCGCCTAAAGGGTTTAGTAGTGATAAATTAGAAGCTCATTTTCTCATGCGCTGTGACCAAGATCTGTAGCAAAAGAAGCATGTGTTCATAGGAAAATCTTACCAACCAAAAAGTCTACATCTAGGTTGCTAATTTATAGGTTTCAATACATTGTTAAAGGAGCTAGCTTTTCAGATGAGAAACTGGAGAGTTTTGCCACAGAATAGTAAGAAAGCAAGGCAAATATTACGTTTATTTCATTTTCCATTCAAATGACAGGAGCCTTGCTCACCTTTAAGCTACATGTCACATATATATCCCTTTTTCACAGCAGTAAGCCATGGCTACTACTATAATTTATTTAATTTCTTTCTGCTCAGAAATTATCCCCATTTGAAAATTGCATAATAATGCTTTAAGAAGAATTAAAACCTCCTACCCATTCCTGTGTCCTTGGCTTATGTCAGAGCTTCAAAAGCCTGCAAGGTGCTGTAGATGCACACAGAAGCTGAGTAATTATGTCTCTGTTAAATGGAATTCTAAAGAGAGTTCATCAGGGATGTTTAGAAATTAACTAATCCACAAGATAGGCTTGTGAATCTGTTCACCATCCAAACATGAATAAAAACATTAAACAGATGATAGTATTTAACAGCAACTGTTAAATACTATCGTAAACACTGAAAGAAACAAGTAATGGCAAGGCCCAACATGCATTAGGAAAAGACGTCTTATATTTGTTCCCTTTCAGCTGAAAAGCAATGCCTAAATGTTATCAGACCAGAATTTTATCTCCTCCTCCACCAGCTCTCCTGTGCCAGCCTATAAAAGTAGCCAGAAAATTTCTTTCAGCAGCACAGTATTTACATAATTTGGCCATTTCCCTGCTCCGTATCCTCAAACGATGAAGAGAGCTAAGATGCTGTTAAACCTTGAGTCTTATGAAAGAAGCAAGGACTAAAGAAACATCTGCTACAATACTCTGAAAGATCTCATCTTGGCTTTGTAAGGCTCAACTCTTATTACTTTTCCTTCCCTCTAACTCATCTCAGTATGGAGATGCAGAGAAGTAACAACAATTGAATATATTTTATCCCTCCACTTGATTCCCTTTTTTTTGAATTTTCTTGAGACAATGACAATTGCTACTTCTAGAACATCAGTATTTCTGCTGCCCAATTTTCCTCCCAATTTTGATATTAGCAAATTTAAATATGGTAAAATTGATCATGGCTGCATTCTAACTCCACTTTGAGGCTTGCCTCAGGATGCTCCTGAATTTCCAGCAGTGCCTGTTAGCAAAGATTTGTCTCTGACCTGCCTTTTTTCTTCACATCCCTGCTGATTGCTACCAAAAGTAAAGAGCATTAGGAGCTCCAAAGGAAACCCCAAGTCACTCATCTGTCAGTATGTGGCAAGGTTGGGTGGTGGATTTCTTTGGAGCTGGAGTGGAGACACTGTGGAAAGGCTTCTGTAAGAAGAGGATGAGGGGCTGAAATACAAAAAAAAGTTCTGTCCCCCATGATCTTCATTAAACAATATGTACAACCAAAGTTGACATGTTAAAGACATCTAATAAGCAAGGGAGCTTAGTTATGAACAATTTCACAGACTTGCAAATTTTCATGGACACTCACCCAAACCAGGCAAAACACAGTGTATCTCATTATCAAAATGTCTCAGCTCATATCCTCAATTAAACCTGAATTGCTTACCTTCAAACTGATGCTGCTTTCTTATAGTTTCTGTCTGATAAATCACTTTGGGTTTTTTTTTTTTTTTTTGATAGCTAATTATCTTGTCACAGCCTTCAGATACATTGCTGACCTTTCTTGGCCCAAGGAAATGTGCTTTTGGTTCTTTCTATCACAGAAAACATCTCTGATAAAAGTTCTGTGTTTGGGAAAATACAGTTATTTACAAAAACACAAACTGTCCTTTTCCCTTAAACATCAAGTAACAAATTTAGCTGTTTCCCTTCCCAATAAATACTGCCCAAAGAGACATTACAGGCTCTCGCTTCAGCAGGGTGGTGACATTTGATGCACAGCTGAGATCAGCTGACCACTCAGCCTCAGCTGCATCCACTATCAGACCCAGAGCATTGCCTTGCCTCTTGGGCTTTGCTGTTGATCCTAAATTAGCTAGGGCTGCTTCTTCTGAGAAATGGGACTGCAAAAGGCAATAAAACAACCATATAAATGCTGCTGGGGATGGTTTGTTAAAAAAAATAACCCAAAACCTAAACCCTAAGTGCATTGTTCTGGTGGTGATGCATCGGTGCTTGGAAACAGATGAAAGACCTACCCTTTACTTCAGTGCATGTACACCAGTTGTGTTCCTCTTTACAGATAAGAGAGCTGTTTTCCTTCTCTGTCTCAGAAAAATTCTTCCTGGATTTGGTAGATGGCTTTGACAGAGGGTAAATAGATTTTGCTCTGGAACTGCTCATTAATTTCAAGTTGGACTACAGAATATAAGTGAAAAAGTTGCTAAAACACTGATAGAAGCATGAAAAGAAAATCCATAAGCACAAAACAGAGCAAGACCATATGTTTTATAGAGGGGCTAAAGGCTCATTAAAATGTGAGGGGGGTGGGGGGGAGGAGGAGAAATGGCAATAGTAATGAATTATTTTTCTTACCTTGGCTGCATGAAAGAATTGCTCACATTATATATTTTGTGATTAAGCGCTTTATTGCTAGAGAAAACATGAGAAAAGGGCTCAAATTAGTACAAAAGCCAAGTTGCAAGCTTTTTAAAACAAAATTTCTGAATAAGCCTTGGAGTAGTAAATGGAAGGTAAGATTGTCCCACTCAGTTATGTGCTTGAGACTATGATATCATAATCTCTTTTCCTATTTGTAGTTTTTTTCATCTTCTTTTAATATTAAAGAAATTATGGAAAGTGTCTTAAAAATTACTACAATCCATGCAACAGGGGCATTAGAATTGCCTCAAGTAGAGAATGAAGCTGAACTGGGTCTCTTACAGTCGTGTACAAAGACATTATGCGTGGCTATTGTATGAGCAGAGAAAGCAGTAAGAAGTATTCCTCTTTCTCTCTTTAATGACCTGTATCCTCTAGTAATGACTACTGCGTTAAGATCCATGAGGCAGAAAGAGAAGAAAATAACATTTTTTTCTGGATAGCCACTCTTTTTGAGCGTGAACTAGAATGATTTTTAGTCATGAACAGAAGCGCTCTTCTATGTGCTTGTGGGAACTTGAGATAAAAATGTCTGACAGTATTAGAAGTAAGACTGAAGCAGTTTGAAAATGTTTAGGGTGCCAATTTAGGATTTTTTAATTTCTTTTTTAATCTATGGCTTTAATGGCTTTGAAATCTGAGATGTGCTTTAAATGTACTGACCCTACTTTCCGGCTGGACTTAGTCCAGAGGTCTTTGAAATTTTGAGAGGTTAGTGTTTGTATCAAACAGTAGGACTTACAGTAGGACTTACATCCTACTTTCAAACAGCATGTAGCATTTACCTATTGGCAAATGTGTGCTCAATCACGGAAGCAGGGAGGTAAAATTAGGAAAGAAGAGCATTTATTTACTATAGTGCTGCTTACAAAGTAAGTCTTGTACCATATCTGGGCTGTGCAAGGAACTCAAAGACCTCTGTCTTTTCCACACCATACCATGGATATATGTCCATCTTACTGTGTCCAGAGAGAAAATCAGCTCATAACCTGGAATCACTCTTCCTGAACCCACACCACTTCTCAGACCTAGAAGCAGCACAGTTGGTGGAAGACTCGGTAATCTTCAAGCAGAATAGACACTTTGGATCTAATTTTTAAAATCACTTTAATTAATAAACCTCTACATCCATTATGAAGTACCAGATAAACCAAAATAATGTAATCAGTGAGTAAAATGTGTCTCAAAACAGAGGGAAAACAAGAATGGAAGGGAGTAAACAAGGCGATGTTCCTGTGGTTATACTCAGTGATGCCAGAAGGCTATTTTCTCTGACTGCGCTTGATATTTTTTCTTATGCTTATCTACATAGTAATCCCTAGTTCTGGATGGGGATGGACTCTTAAAAAATTGAAAGTGTCCAAGTAAGAAAAAAAGTTAATTTTTCTTACATAGCTATGAGAATGTTGGGTGTGAGGAGGGTAATTTCAGGCCATTTCTTTTTCCCAAGCTTAGTTTGAGATATTGGGTAGACCGTCTTAAGGCTTGCAGAATTCCGCAGGATCGTATAGGTGCTCTGAACTGAGGACCAACAAAACCTAGCCTTAGTGGGTAAAAAAAAATAATTAAAAGCATTATGCAAATTTTTATAACACATGACAAAAAAACCTGTTAAATATTGACATTCAATATTTATACATACCAGACAAACACAACTAGATTGCCTCTCCTAGGACAAGAACTTACTGGACAAGAACAGCTGGACCACTACACTGAGGTCAGGTGAAATAACTATGGCAATTATTATCAACCTGTATGTAAACAATGAAGAGAAATTTTCAAACCAACATTCCATTTTAGTAGCAGGGTAGATTGACTCCTGCTGGAGGCCAAGTGCCACTAAAGTCCTTCTCTCACTCTTCTCCTCAGCTGGACTTTGGAGATAAAATCTAACAAAAGGCTCCTAGATCAAGATAAGGACAGAGAGATCACTCCACTATTACTGTCACAGGCAAAATGACTCAATTTGGATAAAATTAATGTAATTTATTACCAAGCAAAATCGGAGTAAGATAATGAGAAATTAAAGCTAAATCTTAAAACACCTTCCCCTGACCCCTCCCTTCTTTCCCAGCTTAACTTGACTCCTGATTTTCTCTACCTCCCACCCCTCAAGCAGCTCAGGGAGGGACAGAGAATGGGGTTTTGGTCAGTTCATCTCACGTTGTTTCTACTGCTCCTTCCACCTTAGGCAAGGACTCCTTGCATTCTTCTGTTTCAGGGTGAGGTCGCTCCCACTAGAGACAGTCATAGAATCATAGAA
>VXBZ01000869.1:0-21215 GCA_013399135.1 Heliornis fulica
AGATAAGCCTTTTCCACATATTCTCATCAGGCTTGATGTAATTAAATGGCCTGATGAAATTAAATCTGAACTCTATAAAACTTGAGTCAACTACAGACTTCAATTACTTGTTCCCAAATTAATAAACCAGTGGTTTCTTGGCATTTTATGTAGTATCCAACAACTGTCCAGGGACAAATACACCAAACACAATGCATGTCTAGTGCAGCAGGGAGGGATATGGTGTTGAGCTCTACAGCTCAACAAGAAGTATAGCTCTTGACCCTTCTGCATCGTTATATAAAATGAAGTATAATGATAAAAAACATTGTAAACTCTAAAAATTTTTAACAAAAAATGTTAACTATAGTAATTTTGAAAGATTCAAGAGAAACTTAAGAAAAACACAAAATCAACAGTTTAAAAATCTATAAAAAAACCTTTGCAAAATAGAGTCTCACTGCCTGGAAGACAGCTGCCTCTGGAGATGACTGGACTCTGAAGGTTCTCTCAGTTTCAATCCAAAAGTGCCCTAGGTACACTCAGTTATGTCTTCTGAACATATGCAGATCCATTCCAACCCATCAATTGTATACCTTTCACTTGTTTGAACTTTCTTAGTATCTATAAACTAGGTAGAGATTCATCTAAGGCTCAGGGGAGGTACCTGTTAATAATATTAACTTTCAGACCTTGTCCACAATAGCAGAGGGCTCAGTAACAAAAAGGATACAGACCCACTTCTAACTGCCCTTTTGGAAGGACAACAGAGATCCCTGCCAGACATTTGCACAATAAGAAAGCAGCTTGATTCTCGCAGTTGATTTGGGAGGTTTGTGTTTTAGGGTCCTGTGGGGTCAATACAAACAAAAGAAGGGGTTTCATAAACTGAACCACTCTACATAAAGAAACCTATGGATACCAAAAAACTTCACGTCTTCAAAAAAGTACACAATTGCCATCTTATACTGTTCAATTTTTGTCCATATACATTTTGTGAACTGGTTGTTTTTACAAGCATAAAAATGAAAGCAGTGAATTTCATTCTACATGAAAGACGGGATATAAACTGGACAGACTTGGAGACACCAAGCATCTGGAACATGTGATAAATGAAACATTTTTCTGGCTCTGCAGGACACCTTGAAATCCTAGAGTGATAGAATGGTCTTTTATCATAAACAAGAGTAACCCTGAAATTGGAACTTGTTCATATTTTCCCACATGGGAGAGCTTGTTTCCTTACATTGTTTCATTATCACCTTCCTCTCAGTGACGTCAAGTGGGTTTGGAATCTAAGATTCCATAACTTAGGTGATGTTTACAACATTAATGCCAAGTGAAGTTTATTTTGAACAACACTAAATTTTGTGTGTTAAAAGGGCACTCATCTGAGATCAAAGGCTGCAGCTCTGAGCAGTCTTCACCATCTTCCCCATGCCTCCACTGAAGCAGAGATGCTACTGAAGGGAAGGACTTGCAGCACAGGCCTCAGACTGTCAGGAGAGCCCAGACTTTTCACCAAGGGCAGGAACTGGCAGCAGACCTGACTGCAAAAGGTGTGCCCAGGTGGAGGACCTCCTGCAGCTCAGCCACCTGCTGCAGGAGGTGATCAGAAGGCTGCACAGCATCAAGGAGGCTGAGGAGTTAGACAGCTGGGTCGAAGCGCAGCCTGCAGTGGACCCACAGCCAACCACCAAACAGCCAAAAACTACCCCACTGGCACACATGGAAGGAAGGGAGTGTGGGGTGGGAGACAGGCATAATACAGAGGAATGTAAGCTTACAACAGCAAGGACCAGCAGGAGGAAGATGCTCCTCACAAAGCCTGAGGATCTCTTGCAGAACCACTTCATCACTCTTCAGGCTGAAGAGGAAAGATCCACAAGGCAGCCTGACCTGCTCCCCTATATCAAAGCAATTAAGAAAATGAAACAGGTGATAGTAGCAGGCAGATATCTTCTGTGTGGTTGAGAGGGAAACATTTACGAACCTGATATATTCTCTAGAGAGGTGTGCTGCTTAGCAAAAGCTCAGATCAGGGATATCACCAAGAAACCAGCAAGCTTCATACAGTCCAATGATTACTATCCACTGCTACTGTTTACACATGGGCACTTGCACTTCATGCAGGAGCTGAAGAGCATCCAAGAGCAGCAGTGAAGCTGGTTTGGGCTTTAGAGAACAAGCTTTATGACCAGTGGAGAACTGGGGTTTTTAGCCTGGAGAAATGGAAATAGTATTGGAGGACCTCAAGACAGGGAGGGATTGGGGAGCAAAGTCCCTGCCACTGTAAGAGAAAAATAGGTTCAAAGCCACCTGGGGAACCTGAACATACATAAGTCTATGGGGCCTGATAGTATGCATCACAGAATCTTGAAGGAATCAGCTGATTTGTGCCAAGTCACTACCCATGATAATTTAAAAATCACAGCAATGAGGTGAAGTGTCTGGTGACTGCTAAAGAGGAAATATTTCACCTATTTTTAACAAGGGTACAATGGAGTACCCTGAGAACCAAACTGTCAAATTTGCAGAGGATGCTAGGCTGAGTGGTAAGGTTGACACATTTGAGGGATGAGATGTCATTTAGAGGAACCTAGACAAGATGGAGATTTGGGGCTATGTGAACTTCATGAAATTGAACAAGGTCAAGTGCAAGGTCCATGTGTGTCAGGGCAGCTCCTGCTATCAAGCAGAGATGAGGATTAATAGCAGCCTTGAGAAGAAGAACTTGGGTCACTGATGAACAATAAGCTCAATATGACATAGCAATGTGCACTTGCAACCAAGAAAGCCAACTGAATCCTGGGTTTTGTAAAAAAAAAAAAAAAAAAAAATGCCAGCAGGTCAAAGAAAGTGATTCTGCCCTCCTAATCCACTCTCATGGGACCCAACCTGGAATTGTATGTTCAGGTCTGGAGTCCTCAGCATAGGAAACACATGAAACTCTTGGAATGAGTCCAGAGGTGGGCCACAGAAATAATGAGAGAGATCTGAATCACCTCTCCTTTGAGGAAAGGCTGAGACAGTTGGACTCATTCAGCCTGCAGAAAAGAAGGCTCTAGGGAGACCTTATTGTGTCCTTTCATTACTGAAAAGTAGCTTATAATGAAGATGGGGACATACTTTTTAGTATGTAGTTCGTAGTGATAGGACAAGGGGTAATGGTTTTAAACTAAAAGATGATAGATTCTGACTAGACAGAAAGAAGACTTTTTTTGAGATAAGGGTGATGAAACACTGGAACAGGTTGTCCAGAGAGAGTCTTCCCTATCCATGGAAATACATAAGGCCAGGTTGGATGGGGTTCTGAATAATCTTAGTTGAAAACATCCATTCTTATTGCAGGGAAGAGGGGAGGAGGGAGTGAGTTGGACTAGATGACCTTTAAAGGTCCCTTCCAACACAGATCATTCTATGAATCCACAATTCTGTGATGATATTCACCCATGTGGATAAATGTCATAGAAGAGGTGACAGAGCATGTGTCTGACAGTGTCTAATTGCATTTACCCTAATAAACAGAAGATTTGCATATGCTGGATAGTCCAGTACCTTCAGAATGAAAATCACGAGGATGACAAGAGACTCTAAAATTCAGGTTTTAAAGCAAACAAACAAATAAAAAAAAAAAAAGCAAAAAAAAAATCTAGAAAAAAGACCCTTGAGATTTTATCATCCTATTTCTGAATGTTTAAACCCATTAAGACATTTGGGCTTTCTAAATACACATAGATATTTATTGTCTAGAAGAATATAAAAAGTGTCAAAATTTACATAGATGGTCCAGTAACAGCCTTGACTCTAGACCTTTTGTTCTCTCTGTCTTTTATAAACATGCATTCAAAGGATGAAGGTGGAGGACAGGGAATTAATTTCATAGGTGAATACTCCAGGTTGCATGTTTTGTAATACAGAAGAATGTTTTAAATTACATGGCCATATGCCATTGCCATATCTTACCCTTTATCTATCATACAAGTCAATTAGGAAATGGAGCTAAAATTTCAGATAGAACTTTCTTACCCTGGGACGAACTGCTATCACTGTTAAAGTGGTGTGAACCTGGGTGAGCTACACTGAAATCAACTGAATTATTTCAGAATCACACCAACAATAAGATGGTCCCTGCACAAATAAATTGTTTGATGAGTTTTGTAGGAAACTGAAATGGATAGTAAAGGAATTAGAGCTCATTTAAATCGAATATGGTCCTGCAGATGAGATGGCAATGCTAGGAAACCAAGGGTGCAAAATAAATGTATGGACTGGATTTTCCAGCACAGTACACCTCTTCTCCACAGATAACAGCATTCCTGCCTGAAAGGCAATCCTAGCAAAATCAAATTCGGGAAATGGTAATATCAGTGCCAGGACACAGGCAAGTACTGACCCATGGCAAAACTTCAGGGAAAGAGACTACTGAAACAGGTGGGAATGTATCTGCCGTGGCTCCCTACAACCTACATATTGACAGCTATTTGAGGCTTTTATCTACCTTAGGACTGCCCTAACTCAGGAGAGAGAGACAGATGCTGCAATTGCATCAGGACTATATATATATATGGCCCTGATATACATATATATATCAGCAGGACTAGACAAATACGAAGGAGTTACTTGTGTTGTATAAAATTGTTCGTCACACCTCTAAAATATGCATCTCTCCTAGGATCTGCCTTCTTTTTGGTTTTTTATGATTTCTACAAAGTACATACTAGAAATTACAGATTTCGTTTTTTTCATAATATATTCCTAGAAATGAGGCCCCCTTCTCTTTAATACAGCCTGAAGAAACAGGCTGGGTCATGTAGATGAAATAGCAGGAGATACTGCAGGTAAAGGCTTTATTGATAGTAATATAGAGGAGGTTACTTTACTTGAGCAATGTTGTAGGATTCTTGTTTAAAGGATAGCCTTCAAATTTAAAGTTTAGCTATTTTTAGGTTATTGTTTGTAGTATATATATGTTTTATATTGTCTATGTTTTAGATTGCTTACATTATGTATACATATTATTTATCTTATATATAACAAATACATTACATATATTATACATATAGATTCTATGTGTTTGCTTATTCATTTAATTTTGTTTAGATGTTTTTCTCTTTTGCTGACAGTCCTTTATCTCATTGGTCAAATAACATTTCTGGCTGCTAGTGTCTTTCACACTCTTCAAATTATTCTGCCTTTAATAATGACACAGATAAACTGGATTAGAGTGTAATAAATGGATCCACCAGGAACTAAATACTGCTAAGGTGACATTTTCAGAGGGATACCACATTTTTGAGAGTTCACATCTCTTACAATTAGGTAGCTCCTCCCTTCTGATTTGTTAACTTTCCTTAGCATATAGACTTACAAATCACAGCAGTTCCTCTTATCTCTGTGGTGACTCTGGAGACACACAAGGGGAATCCAGAACTTCTGCTGACTCACTGCTGTGTTGGAACTACCAGGTAAGGGGGCATTTTTAGGAGGACTGTAGCTAGGATATCAATCACTTTATGTGATTCACTTCTTCCCTGAAACAGCAGATACCTGGGCCTAAATATGGTGGAAACTGTTTTAAGGTATTAGTTAACAAAAGGAACTAAAATCTGAGTTATTTCTTACATAACCCCACTGAAGCTCCAGCAAAAGTATGTAGCCTAACATTTTCTCTGTGTGCTCATGATAACTGTGCCACAAATGATATTTCCTGTAAAGCTGTGCATCTGACCTCTCTTCTACCTGCTGGTGTGCATCTTCTAAGAGTAGTTCAATATTCCAGAAGCCAAGAAGCATAAAATAACAATACTATTCACAGAGATTACTTTGGTTCACAGGTTTTTCTTCCTTTGCATGTGCTTCCTCTATACTGCAAGTTGAAGGATAAATGGAGAAGTCCTGCATACAGAGCTGCCACAGCCTGAGGCTACTTAACAGTTCAAGTGCAATTCTTATCCCAAAATTAGATCACAGGACTGGAGCTGTGATGATGCTCAAACCAACAAACAATCCTAATTCCTCATATTAGAACAAAGCAAAGCAGCCAGGCCAGCTCACAGAAACACTGGAACCCAGCTGCATGCTCAGCCTGAGCCATTGGCTGAGGATGATTCCAGGGATATACTTCTCATCTGTGACCTATTCCCAGGTCTCCTTCACTCAGCTGTCTAAGGTAGCAATCTGCCTTCTAGCTCCCCACCTCAGAGAGATCATGTTATGTTATGCTGGAGATAGGCAGTATTTCCTCGCGGTCTCCTTCCTTATATCATCATAAAAAGAATATACTGTGTTTCCAGTAGACACAAGTAATAACAAAAAAAAAAATCTCCTGCATCAATTGTTAATATTTCCAGTCATTCAGAATAAATACTAGCATAAATGTCTCTGTTTCTACAGGAAGAGCATGGCTAACTAAAGACTTTAAATAGAGATGGGTCTGGTTGGAGATATGCTGACCAGACCCATCCCNGACTAAAGACTTTAAATAGCTTTCTCAATGTTTGAGAAATCAATGCAAGGTGAAATTCTGAAAGGTGCAGTTCATGCTCAATAAACCTATTAATCATGATTGGAAAATTAGGCAACACTTTAATATTTCTAATATCCACCCCAAGATTTTTGTGGCACTCCATTTCTTTTTTGGTTAATACAACCAGGAACATTTAAAGAGTTAGTTATCGGATGCATTCACATTGTTTGAACTAGTAACTGAAGACTGGAGAAAGAGGTGAAGAGAGACCAGGCTATCTGAAGAATGATTAACAAAGCTGTTGCAGTTAGGTCCACATATTATACTTGTGGATAAACAAGGAATTATCCCTTGCAATAATGCAGTGTTTGACATTTATAGGAGATTCTGAGTAAGATAATCAAAACATTTTTTTCTATCTCAATTCACTGGAGACCATATAACTTCTTTCAGTAGCTAATGTAGAAAATTAAATGATGAATATAGACTTTGTATTATAATTAACTTGCACTGGAAGTTTTCCAAAGTTCAAAGGCTGGGTCTGCATAAGTGTTGAACTCACACGTCTACTCAATACTGTGTATGCAGTCAGTCATGGTATGAGCAAATGCAGCAATTCCACATGCAGCCAGCTTTTTCATTCTCATTTATGAATGTGATTGTACTACTCTGTCACTACCTTATGGATGTGCCTCTTTGGCATCCGGGGTTTAGATTTGTGAACTGTCAGTAGATAGCTCTCTCTTTTTAATAAATGAGAACTTTACATTTATCAGAGAAGATATATTCTCCTGACTTGTAAAGAAGTTCTGTAAATTCAGTGCTCCCCAATTATGAATTTATGAAATAATTTTTATGCCTGGCCTTTGTCTAATACGACTGATCCTGTTTGTTCTGCCCATATAGATCAGTCTCTTCATAAGAACAACTCTGCAACCCCTAGTACTGTTTATAGTTGTGGGAAGTTCAGCTCAGAATAGTCCAATTTCCAAGTCCTGCAAGACTGAAAATTATGTAGCTTCACTTGGCTTGCCTAGGCGTTGTCAGGGACAGCACATCCATCCCAGTAATCCAGTCTCAGCATCGACAAGCACTGATAAAGAGCATCCTAAGCTATTTTCTTACTAAGGAAGAACTACAGACACATTCCAGTACATTCCTCTTCAGGAACACATACAAATTTCCATGGTGTACCAGTTACCTGCCTTCTTCAGAAACTTGTACACAAATCCCTGATGTGCCATGCTTTTATTTATTTGTATCTTTGGTGTACATATGCACCTCCTCATGAGCTGCACCGAAAGCTGTCCCTCAAACTGTGGCAACATCAGGACATGGTGCAAAATCAGTGCTGAGCTCTTCTTGTGCTATGAACAAGGATTGCCAGTTTTGCAGCTTTCATCCCACACCTTCTACTGTCATGCTTTCTCTGAGCAAGTTATGTCTCTTTTAACCAGAAGCGTGCTGCAAAATAGAACAAAAACTGAAACAGCAACATCTGCCTCCAATGTCAGGAGCCAAAGGACACTCTAGAGAACTCATCATAGAGATGTGAAGTAGTTAAAGCTGCTGAAAGAACATCAGGAAATTCAAGAAGTGCTTGAGACAGCTTTAACTAGACATTGAAAGTTTTGTTTAAAATAGTAAGTACTAACCAAGACTTGTAACTTTCTAAGTTGAGATATCTTTTTTTAAGTCATCTGATTTTCAGACACCTGAGCAATAATCTGAACCTGATTTCTAAACATACATCCTCTTCAGCAATTTATCAGAATTCCTCTGTTTAAGCTCACTATGGCTAAAATTATCACTATTAGTCTTTTTTTTTTTCTCTCTAACCAACAGTCCCCTTTGGGAATGCGGCATCTGTGAAGTCACTAACACAGTAACAAGTGTATAAGATGGATAAACCAAGCCAGCTGTTATCCTTCTTACAAGCTCCTCTCCCTTCAACAGATATAAGTAACATTGGTTTGTTTCTCCCATTAACAGAACAGTGCTAAACAACATGGCAAACCTGAATTCTTAAGCCATAATAACATTACATAATTAGATACCAAAAGACTTGAAGCATGCACTAAGTTTTTTGAAAGTACAAAGCTAACAAATAGTATTTTCTTTTGGATTCCTAGTTGATCAGTTCTGATGAAACGTGAATTATAAGGGACACTGCTACATGTTTAGACACTTAAATACCTGTAAAAAATTTACATCACTTTACACATCAAGTACCAGACTGACAGCATCATATGATAAATCATTCTATTTGATTTTTAAATGGCTGTAATGAATGCTGCATAGGTGTCTGGGGTATTTTTAAATGTTTCTCTGAGTCTAACCTTACATGTCCAAATCCCAGCTCACTGACTCATAGCAAAATAGAGATTACTATTTTCCACTTTCAAGTTCTGTCTTATAAATAAATTTTAAACTTTGAAAAATATTTGATCTAGAAACTACAGAATTGAGTTCATCATTTGACCAACATATCTGAACTGACTTTTCAGTGCCTGCTGACAACTCTGTAGTTGTATTCATCCTGTATGACCAATACATTAACATTCACTGATCTTCACTTTCTCCTCCTACTCATTCATCTCTTGCTATGCATTGATCAGAAGATTTTTGCAGTACACCTGGTACCTATCAGTTTAAAGTCTACTTGCAAAGCCCTGGAAATGATGCTTGAGAGATGGGCCTGTGCAAACATCATGAGGTTCAATAGGGTTGAGTGCGAGGTCCTGTACATGTGTCAGGGCAATCCCAAGCACAACTACTGGCTCAGTAGAGAAAGGTTTAAGAGCAACCCTGAGAAGGACTCAGGCATCTTGATGAATGAGAAGCTCAACATGAGCCATCAATGTGTGCCTGCAGTTCAGATATACAACCATATCCTGGGCTGTGTCAAAAGAAACATGACCAACAGGTTGGGGGAGGTCATTCTGCTCCTCTACTCTGCTCTGAGACCCCACCTGGAGTACTGTGTCCAGCTCTGGGGTAGCCACTAGAAGAAAGACATGGAGCTGTTGGAGTGACTTCTATGAAAATGATGAGTGAACTGGAGCACATCTATGAAGAAAGGCTGAGAGAGTTGGACTGGTTCAGCTTGTATCAGAAAAAGCTCCAGGGAGACCTTGTAGCAGCCTTCCAGTATCCGAAGTGGGCCTACAGAAAAGATGTAGGCCCACTTCAACCCAAACCATTCTATAATTAAATGACCTGCCTGTATTGGAGCTACCTTATGTGGAAGGGATCATAGAGTTAGTAAATCTGAAGGTAAAAAGTTTCAAAGAAAAAATTAAAAGGAGAATGGTTTACTGAAAAGTTAGACTCCCTACATTCTCCCAATTAAGTATTGGAACAGGTACATTCAAAGTGAATGGGAAAAAACTCAATTTTGTGACAGGAAAGGGGATTTCAAAGGCTGCAGGGCTCTCTTTCTGGTAGGACTCAAAGCAGTAGGAGCCCATGGATATCCATGAACTGACTTGCATCTGAAAATTCTGTCAAAGACAATATATTATAAGACTTAAAGTTAAATCTCAACATTCTTAAGTAGGAGGAAACATGATTTTGAAAGAGGATCAGCAATGATTAAGCAGCATATTCAGCTGAAGAGACTTAATAAAGGGAGGAGTGAAGAATGTGAGGCTGGGGACCTCCACTGCACTCTGAGCCCCTGTCAATATCCCTGCAGGGAAAGCTGAGGAAAGGACTTGAGAAAGAAGTCTTCGCTGATTCAAAGGTCTCCAGAGGTACTGTCTGAAGCACAGTCCTTCTTGGCCCCAGGTACAATAAAGGCCTAGCCTTTTAGAGTAGAGACAAGATGGTTTTCTTCCACTAGTGGAGGTGATCAGCAGGGGCTGTTGCAGATATGCTTCAACATTTTCACTGAATAGGATTTCAAACACTAGTAGAAGCATATATGCTGCTAGTACAGCAGCTCATACTGGTCAAAGATTGTATTATCTATCATTAACATTAATTTCCTAAGTATATAACTAATATATTCATAGCCTAATTCCATAACATTACACTGTAATTATTTCTAATACTGCATCTATGTAACACATATATCAGAAGACCTTGATGACTGAGAACTGAAGGCTGAGATACCTTATGACAATTTTTTTAACATCTTGTTCTCTAACCTATTACTATGAACTCAGAACCCCTCTATTATTGGACAGTAGGAGGTTAGGAAAGAAACCCAAAATGCTACAGCTGACAGGACCAAACATGCAACAGCCAGATCTATGATTTTTCTACTTATAAATCCAGCACTGTGCTGGACACTTTACCTGAGCTAAAATACTTAAATGCAGATTTTTTAGATGTTAGATAAGGATTTCTATTTTAGCAGTCTTTTAAAATATTTGCAGGTGATAAAGCCAAAATCAGTTCCTCTGAAAAGACAATAAAAATCTACACACAGCAGAATGAGACTGGAAGGATAGTCCAGCAATTAGTCTATCAGCTAAATAACTGTTTCACCATTCTTCCACTTTCACATTTAATGAGACTCAAAGATGCTGTTTTCTCTATGTTCATGCCTTAGAATGCTCTAGCTGGCTTTCCCGTTCTGTACACAAACCCCAGACAAAGCAATCTAGCAAGTGTTCCAACATGCCTTCATAAGCATTATAATTCTCCTGAACATCATGTTTAACACAGGAACTACCTGACTGCATCCTCTTTCTCAGAATCATTGGGGGTTTGCTCAGCTACCCCTGCCTTCAATTACAATAAATCTTTACTCCTCTGTACTGTCTCAAAGTGCTGTTGTGATTGAGGCAAGCAGTCCTAAACTCAATGGGCAATTTACATAATAGCCCATTGGGCTGAAAATGTATATAATTAATTTCTAATGAAAACAAGGCTGGATGCTTAACATCAGAACAGTGGTTGCCATCCTGACAAAGTAACTACTTCCAGTTCAAAAATTCTCTTGAAAAAAAAGAAAACAGGCATGCAACTTACTCAAAATCTTTNAATTTTAGTGTGGCAACATTAGCAAGGAACTTGCAAAACTGAAAGATTAATTTCATTTGCAGTCCTGGATATCATTACATTCAACTCTGATGCATGAAGCACAACCTAATTACAAAGGTTTTACAGATAGACCCTCTTCATTTTGTATGCTTTTGTCAATCCAAATCAATTTAGCGCACTGTCTTCAGAGCCCTTGAAAACACTGAGGTTCTCACAGCCAGTTTCTACGGAAGGGGCTGGAAAACTCTAGTCAGGTTTCTTAAGTAGCAAATCATCAGGAGCATTTTCACACCAGCTTTAACAACTTAGGCCATGACTGTCACTCAGTTTTCCCTGCTAAAAGCTCCTGCAGTTGCTTCCTTACCAAGTTAAATGTAAAACATGAGATATGTCACCTGGTCAGCAGGAGAGATTCAAGCTTTCTTATGTCCAAGATAAGGAGATCTATCTATCTATCTATCTATCTATCTATCTATCTATCTATCTATCTGTCTTGTGTGTGTGAAAGCTAGACTGACTGTCTACCTACCTCAACAACAGCTGTGTCTGATGCAGGTAAAAAGAGGCCAACTCTGCAGTCACTGCATCTGTGTGGAAGAGATTTGGTCATTAACTTTCCTCCTTAGTAGCTAGCTACTGGGAGGAACATAAATTAGCATAAATCTTTTTGAGCTTGACATGCTTTTAGCAGTTGGATATTCCTGTTGTCAGCAGAAGAGCACCAGTGTCTGCCAGCAGCACTGTAAGCTGGAGCACAGCCAGTGTTTCTGCCATAAACCTCAGAGGTATATTCGCCTTTATGTAATAACATTTATCACAAAGGATCCCAAAGTGCTTTGAAACTGAACAAGACATATTCAGGGAGTGATTCATCACCAGGGCTTCTCCAGGGCACCACTGTCCCTACATGCGCTGTCAAATTCTGATGTCTAAAATAGCTGCATCTTCCACTCAGCTTTTTAAAGCATGGGGTGGGTGGTGTCTGTGCTCAACTAACTCTTGTCTGTGGGGTTTGTCTTATTTAAAGTAGAAATAGAAACAACAGTAATACTGAGCATCATCTCATTCCTTGCAAGTTCTTGTTCACGACACATACATAGGTGCCTGGCACTCACCAACCTGAGCTGTCGAAATCTGATGAAACTGTGGCCACAAGTTCTTCACGAAGTGGCTGGAATCACCATGTCCCACAGAGGTCTGAGCTGCCAAAATTCTTGTGGATCTGATCTTGTTAGTTCATATTAATGCCATCTTCTATGAAAATTTGTGGTTGCACAGTATGTTTAAGTATCTGAATATTACCAGAAGGCACTGAAATAGTTTGTATGAATGTTGCCTTCTTCTCTTCCTTCTGATGCAAATACGATATCAAGTGATTTGCAAACTATCAAACTTGTTTGGAACAGGTAATAACATCCTCTATTTTGGGGTCCTTCAGAGTACGGGATAAAAGAGAGATCATACAATTACAAGGTTGGGAGAAACTTTGTTAAACTGGTATCTCTGAATGCTGAAAAGAGTGAGAAAAGATTATTGAATCATTGAATATTTTTTTCCCTCAGAACAGAAAATAACTGCTGTAGACATCACCAAACTAATGAGCAACTAATGCACTTTAAAATAAAATCTAGTAGATGTCAATCATGAAAAAAAAAAAAGAAATATAAAGGTAAGTCAGTGGGATATATGTCACTAGGACTGAGGGAAAGCTACACAGGCACTAATAGCAACAGAATGTTCCAGTCTCAACACATAACCTAATCTCATGTTAGAAGGAAGGTGATAATACCCCCAGGACAAAAAACAGTAAGAATTATAATTTAGAATCAATTAAACTACAAGAAGTAAATTAGTATTAAGTGAACAAACACATATATAATGCACATTTTCACCTGAAAATAGAACCAACTTAGAAAGCTGTTATTAAAACTGGTACAAGATTTAGCACAGTACAGAAATTCTTGGTGAATTCTTCTGCCAATAGCTTAAGAAAAAAATGTACCAGTCCAAGATTATTTGAGATGTGTAATTTATTTGACATTCAGAATTGCAGGAGGACAATAACAACCATAAAATAAGGCTCTAGCAAATTATCTTAGGAAAAAAAATATATTTGAAATGTTTGAATCTTTCTATTTCCAGAAAATGTATGGCATGAGATACTTAAATTTCAGAATAAACAAATTCAACACTATAACACTGATTCATTTTAAGCTTGCATTCCTAAGAAGTTACATTTATGTACTTGTGCTGTCTATTAGTTCATCTGTGTAAAATACAGATGGGTGGATTCCTGGTGTTTTGTATGAAAAGTATTTTAAAAGTATTGTAAGAGGCAATAAAAATAATCTTTCCTATGGTGCTTTATGCAAGATGAAAAATGTGAAAAAGTGCCAGGGCTTTCTGATAAAAGTCTTCTGAATTATTAATAAAAGTATTTCCATGTGTTGCATGCCATCTCAGTAAAGTTTGTTGCTAGTAGATATGTTGTAGAATCAATTTGTTTCACGTACATAGTACTGATACTCTATGACTTGAATTCACTACCCTAACCCAAGAAATAAAAGGTATCTGAAAAGATTCCATAAACTAAACCAAGCATAAAATATATTGACCAGTAAACACCTTGCAAAACATATATGATATCTAAAGTCTCAAGGGCAAAAGCATGACACACAAAGATTAAAAAGTGATGCTGCATGAGAGAAATTGTAGATTTTAAATAAAATATTCCTGTGGCTCAAATATTTGAAAAGGCCATACACTGTTGTCACATGAAATGACAGCCTGCTGCCCCAAAAAGTCACATCCAAGGAAACAGAATGGAGAAGGACAAAGGAGGAAAAAGGAGTAACAGTAGAACAAACTGCATAAGGCCATGTAAGACAGATGTCCCCTGAATAAAACTAAGAGACAAGGCTTTTTACTTGGCCAACATTTTGAGTTTTCTAGGTCCTTGAGACTGAAAAGAAACGTACAGTCAGCAACATAAGAGTCAGGATTTCCAAAATGCATGTCATAGTGGGTATTAGGAGTGCCATCAATCAGAAAAGCACATTTCTGTGGGTGTCCTTGCCAAGAACCAGGGTGGCAGTTCTCGTCTTTGAATGCTCTGTGCAGAAGACAGCAAAGGGTGTGCCATTTAGGTCCAGAGCTGCTTCCCCAACATGACTCCTCTCCACTGGGTCATCAATCAAGCTGTCAAGCTCTCATTACAGTTTTTTTATTCTATTAGCAATAGCAGAAAAAAAAAAAAAAGAGAAAACACAGGCCAGATACTGTATTTTGTATTACTCTTACCTACACATCAATTTCTACTTACTCTTTTTTCAGTTTATGATGTCACCTTAAGGAATATGCATTAAAATAAGCATGACATGAAGCAATGCATGTACTGGAGTTGCTTAGATCAGCAGAAAACACAACTGTAATAACCTGAGAACTTCACACTTATCCCATCATCTGTCAGTCTCTCCATATAAGTACCTTTAAAAGTGTTGATCTCATATAACTCAATGTTGCTACATTACTTCAGAAGCTTGTCTGAGTCCTTGGTTTTGGAATCCATTGCTACAGTGGTGCAAATTAGCTACATAGAGGAATAAAGAATTGTGGGAGTCCTGTTTTTTTCAATGTGAAGGCAAGATGTTCAACACAGAGTGGGAGATTTCTGAAAGTGTTGCTTTTTTCATTCTAGTTTTTGATGCAGCATCAGCTGTAGCTTCTAGTGCAACAGCTGGCTGGCTGCAAGCAATTCAGAGAAGCAATATGCTTTCCTCCAGATGCAAAGAGCATACATTTTCCAGCTAGGATATATATAAATATATATATTTTCCTCCTGTTACCCGGAGAAAGATCTGCACTAGCTGAGCCTCAATTCAAGTAAGCCTAACTTTTCATTGCAGCAGTCAGTTTGCTTCACACCATGAACAAAGACATTAAAAACACACACAGCCAATGTGGACACTTGTTACAAGGAGCAGAGCCTTACATGAAATAATGAGTCCAGTTCTGGGCCCCTCAGTTCAAAAAGGACATAGTACTGCTTGAAAGACCAGGGCCATCAAGATGGAGTGAAACATCTTCCTTATGAGGACAGGCTGAGGGAGCTGGGTCTCTTCAGCTTGGAGAAGAGGAGACTGATGGGTGACCTCATTAACGTTTATAAATATGTCAAGGGTNCCTCAACTCTTACTGCTCTGTAAATCTGTGCATCTGGGATTCACTGGTGCTGGAAGGAACAAAAAGCCTCTTTGTCTTTGACCTTCTCATCGATAGGCAAGAAAGTAATTCACAACTCTAAGTAGTGTGATAGTTATGTAATCATACCATCAACACTGAACTTGTTAGCAAGAGAAAATCCTTGTATACAAAAGGCCCCATATGGCTAAGTATATATTTTTCAAACAGAGAATAATGAAGCTGTCTCTTTCATTATACATTAATGTCTTCTTTATTCTCTGCAGGAAAATAATCAGCCACTGAAGAGAGAATATAGAATGAGAATCATGTGTCAGTTAGTTACAGATTTATTTGCAGGGCTTAATTTTGTCTGGGGATTTTATGCTAGTAAATCTGTCTCATAAAAATATTTTGTTAAGGATTTGGCACTTTGAACTATAACAGGAAAGGTAATATTAGAATAAATGTATGACTAGCTGAAAGCAATTTTCAATGTCCAGATATCACAGACTGACTACAGATTTGGAACCCAGCGGCTCTGAGTCCAAAGCAGTAGCTTATACCTGCAGCTGGAGATACATTAAAGGAAGAGTTTGCATTTTAATAGCCTTTCAAAAGGAAAGTATTTGATAATGAGTCATACAGGAGTCTTCTTACTAAGATAGCCATGTATTTATACTGTTTACAGTGTACCTATAGAAAGTCATTTCACTGATTTATTTTGTAACTCGGTAAAAATATTTGCATACCTGGAAATAAATGCTGTAAAGATTTTTTTTTCTTATTTGGCAGTAGGATTGCCTAGCAAACAAAAGTGCTTTATTTTTGTCTAAAAGGATAATTCCAAGACTTTAGAGAACCTGTGGGTCATTAGTTTTATGAACCTTATTTTTAATCTAGTTATTGTATTCTCCAAATAAATTTAAGGAAAAAAACGTATTTTAGCAGATAGATTGAGATGTGAATCAAAATCAATATCTAATGTTTGCTCTAACTAGCAAAATATTTTTAAAGAAGAAACTAATATTTACAGTAAAAATATTTCCAATGAAGTGAAGACATTAGAATTGTTTCTCTCAGCAGGAAGCAATTTAATATTACACACAGATGTTGATATTTCATTAGCTCTATTCATTTATTAGGCTCTGACAAAGGTTTCTCACAATGCAGCTGCCATCTCAACATCATCTGAAAAACTCTGTTCTGTAACTGGTTACCTCAGCATACTGGTAGCAATGGCTACACTGTTATTATAAATTTTAAAATATTATATTTTTACTTAAAAGCAACACTACTATTCTGGCTATATCTTATTTAAGGATGCAGATGTAGCTCTGGTGATTTTAGGTGCTCAAATTGAAGAGTTTTTTTCATTGATCAAATATTTTTGAAGACAAGTATTGTTGCCCACTGTGGTGGCTTGACCCTGGCTGGAGGCTGGGAGCCCATCAAAGTCGCTCTGTCCCTCCCCTCTTAGCTGGACAGGGGAGAAAATATCTATTGAGAGGCTTTGGAGTCGAGATAAGGACAGGGAGAGATCATTCTACAATTAGCATCATGGGCAAAACAGACTCAACACAGAATAAAGGAAAGGAAATGAGTCTGACAATGAGAAGTACAACCAGATCTTAAAACCCCTCCCCCCCCCTGCCTTCTTCACAGACGTAACTTTATTCATTATTTCTCTCCTTTCTTCCCGCCAGGGTGGCATGGGGTAGGGGGCAGGGAAATAGAGGTTTCAATCAATTCCTCATGAGTTGTTTTCCTTACTAGTTGAAGTGGTATGTGAGGAAGGGGATGTTGATGCCTCACACTCTTCCCCTGCTCCAGTGTGTTGTCCCACCCATGGGAGACAGTCCTCCATGAACTTCAACATGAGTTCTCTCTAACACGCCTTTACCTCCTCACCAACTGCCCCACTGTGTGTCACATCTATGGGGTGCAGCCCCGCAGGCCCAGACAGATCCAGCCTGATCCCCCAAGGAGTCACAAGTCCCAGCAAATGTGGTCTGGCATAGAATCATAGAATCATAGAATCATAGAATCATAGAATCATAGAANGAAAGCCCACTATAAGGTCTCCCCGGAGCCTCCTCTTCTCCAGGCTGAACAACCCCAACTCTCTCAGTCTGTCCTCATAGGAAAAGTGCTCCAGCTCTGTTATCATCATGATAAGGCATGAGCCTCTTTATCCATGGGCTACCAGGTGTTTGCTCCAATATGGATCATAGCACCTTCCATATGTCTCCACTTGCCTTTCCTCAAATGTAGGTAGAATCTCTGTTTCCCAACACCTTCCCTGGGCTGTAGGGGACAACCTGCTCCACCATAGTCTTCTCCACAGGCTGCAGGTGAATCTTTCTGTGGCATGTGGTATACCTCCTCCCCCCCTTCCTCACTGACCTGTGTCTGCAGAGTTTCTTACATCTCACTCTCTTCTCTGAGGGTAAAAAGCAGCTGTTTGTGGGGAATTTTTTCCTTAACTGTGATTCTCAGAGGTGCTATGACCATCACTGATTGCCTAGGCCCTGTTCAGCCATGAGTCCAGTCTTGAGCCCAGCTGGTATTTACTCTGTCAGGCCCAGGGGAAACTTCTAGCTGCTTCTCACAGAAGCCAACCCTGCAGCCCCCACCTCTACACCAGAATTGCACCATGCAAAACCACAACACCCAGTCTGACTAGAGTTCCAGAGGAGTATCAAACACATATCTCATTATAAAAAGTAAATATTTTTCAAAAGTCAGTGTACTCATAAAAAGAATATTTTCTAAAATCTTCAACATTGATAGCAATACATTTTTGCTAGTATTTTAGAATATTATGGAGTTATCTATTATCTAATCATAGAACTTACATCTGTAAGATCCCTGCATCATTCCAACAGACACTGCTGGTGGATTTTCTTCTTCATTACAAGAATCTACCTGCTAGGACCCACACATGTTAATAACCATAATCACATGCTCTCTATAATCATCTATATATGTCATTTTAGCATTTCATAGAGTAGCTAGATCTAAGTGATACTGACACCTTAATTTTAGAGACGGAAAACAGAGAAAGAGGCACGTTAATGTCAAAACATTTCAGTAATTTGAAGTATACTATTTGTGGATACCTGAGACCTTATTTTGTGAGTGTTTTGCATTGTGCAAAATGGACAATACATTACATATAGAAAGAACAGCTCTCCATCACTTTATTTTCAGTTATGTTGAGGTCTCATCAGATGTTCTGCAAAGAGGACCTCAGGAGATTAAAGGGACTATGTATAAATTGCTGATTAGGGTTTGGTCAGCTAGTGTAGAAGCAAATCAGGAGTTGGTGGCAGAGGCAAGGCAGCTGCTTTTTCTTCCAAATCACATCCAGCTGCAGCAGGCAGGCTTCCGTCTCTTACAAGCTGCTGTCTCGTTCAGGCAGGTGCCTTCCAAACTCTGTTCCATGAGAAGGAGAGTACTACTTTCCTCCACTTCTGTCCTTTGTGGTATTTGGCTCCAAAGCAACCTCCTTGCTCATGCTTATTGCAACTGAAGGCATAATAAGGAATAACTATAAGCATTAAATAAAAGTTAAATGAAATAGTTTTTACAAACTGCTGACCTCAGTCATATGTGCACTTAATAGTGAAGTTCTACAATTTTTGGCCAAATAAAGTGTTCTGCACTCTTAATAATAACATAAGCACAGATTAAGGGTAATATTTTCCTAATTTTAAAAATATAAAAAATAGCAGAGAGCTCATATTGGGCTTTCCTATTTGAGCATATCTTATTGGTTCCCAAGAGTCATTTCTAGGCTTTGGGCCTCTGTGTCCACCACACCTCTGACTGACCAGAGCTTCTGAATGACTGGGGACAACAAGAGGCAGTGGTGTCCCAATGTTGATGAGTGTTAGGAAGGGATGAAAGGTGTACTTTCCCCACTGACTCCTCCCCCAATCTCCCATTTCTCATTCTAAGCTGTTGTCTCAGCTATGACTTCTCCACATCCACCACCATTTCCAAGCAGGCAGTGCAGGCAGTCCCTGACTCTCACCATCACTTTCCATCCCAACATCCTCCTCCCTGCCCACCTGGGGATCTTCTCTCCTCTGCAGACTCTGGACAGCACAGGGGAGTATATATAATGCACTAAACAACAAAGAAGTGGCATTCTTCTGATTCTGGCCTGGAGCATGTAAAGTTCTTTTTAGCCCCTGGCTGAAGCATGTTCAATTGCTTTTTAACATCCAAGTTATATGATAATTAATTTGCTTTTAGTCTATAGAGGGTACATTTGTAATAGTTTGTTTCTAAATGAGAACATTATAAAGTTAGTTCTAGCCTATAAAAGAAGCTGTACTTAATTCGTTTATATAGACCTTTGAATTCAGTTCTATGGTCCCTCATGACCTAGATAAATTTATGTTTATTACATACTAAAGCACATGTGGAATTTAAGTGATGCTTGCTAAAGATGTAAGTCATCCAGATTTCTCTCCTCTTTTCTGGCAGGAATGCTGATGTGTAAGAGTTGAACACTTGCTGTCAGAAAGATGCTTTGGTATAAAAAAACTCTCATGCATCTCATTTATTTGCTTCAAATTCTAATGGATAACAAACATGAAACCAGAAGAACACTGATAAATCAGGCTTGTCTAAAGATTAAATGTGTATTCATGGGAAGGCTCCATAATAATTTATCAGTGGTATTTAGAAAGGACACTTTTATCTCAGGTCTCCAAGTGATTCAGAATTAGTAGTTATTCATAAAGAAAGAAAAGGCACTTCCAAAAATACTGTATGTCAGAAGGGGAACAGAAGAAAAACACATACTTAAACAAAATTACTTTCTACAAATACCTGCACTATTCCACCTGTGGCACTTTGTAACACTTTCATTAACACTGGTGTCCTTTTCCTTAAGAGGCTTCTGAACTTTGTAGGTAATCACTGCACAATGAGCTTTTCAATGTCAAAGGAGCACTAAACAAAACCAACAGGACGTCTATGGGGTCAGTAGATATCAAAGGACAGTCATGATAATAAAGCTCTAAATACTACTTTAACACACTCATTAAGAGGCAACTTGAAGCTCCAAGAGATATTTAATTGTCATTGGCAGTCATCTGTGAAGCAGTGACATATTGCCACCTTCATATTGGCCATCAAAATGTTAGTCAAAATATCCCAGGGACTTCAAAGTACCCTGGCTAGAGTAAAACCTAAAGAGCTGTTGCAATATTTCCCTGAATTTCATAATATTGAAGAGATGTATCTGTCATCCTGCCTGTTAGAGCACCTGAGGAGGAGTACACTTGAAGGTTGTAAAAGAAAACTCATCCATGGCTTGCTGCAGTAGAGAGAGCTCTGTAGTTTTCATTTCGGAGTGAGCAGAGCTCAAAGGCACAGCAGGAGCTCGGGCTTCAGCGAGTGCCAACCACACTGAGTTTTAAGTCTCCTGCTGATAAAATAATTCAGGAGCTGAACCAATAGCAATTCTGGACCTGAGTGGATGCTCCCTTTCCCTAAATAAAACAAAGTTCAAAATGTACATAGACAAAAGAGAAAACATGCAGTTCTTCAATTAAAAAAAAAAAAAAAAGGGTCAAAA
>VXBZ01000876.1:0-24924 GCA_013399135.1 Heliornis fulica
TAGTGGGATGGAGGAGAACACCAAAGAAAAATTTGCTTTGCTGGAAAATTGCTTTTCCAGCAAAGCAATTGCCTTCACACATGCAATGAAAACAACAACTTAAATTTTATGCTTACAATTACAGATACCATGATTTGTTCATGATTTTGGTGCTCTAATCCTGTATATTTCAGAAACATTAAAACATGGAACAAAACCATTTTTCTTTAGCTAATCAGAATCCTTTAGTTTGACACACTGTGAGAGCTCTAAATCAGCCTGGTGGGGCTTCCACCCATTATCAGGAGAAATGGGTTTCGGGACTAATGCTAAGAGTGACAACTCAAAGTCTAAAATCCTCATTAAAAGAAGGAGTTACAAAAAACTAATAGAGAGGGATTAATAGAACTGCCCTTACTGCCCTGTTGTATGGACAGCGAGATGCTGTAACTAGCACTGCAACTCCAGGCAACAGGCAAAGGATGCTTTCTGTGCCATAAACTGAGTCGCTGTTAAACACACTCACACAGAGTACAGTAACTGGAATTGTAAGAGGTTATAATTGGAGTTCTTGTTCATCTAAAATGAAAACCTATTTCACCCTATTAAATTCTGACAGTAAGACATTTGCATGTACAGAGAGGCTAACAGCTGCAGCATTAGAACACATCTCAGAGCCCTCCATCTCTGAAGTATTGTGTGATTACATTCTTTTCATATTTCACAGGGAAACTAATTTTCTTCCTATTAACAAATGCACAATGTTATATTTACAAGCACTGCAGAAAGCGAGGAGTTTGTGACTGGCCTACACTGATAACTTGTGCAGAGGAAATGGGAAATAACCTGAAGAGGTTGCTGTCCAGAATTCTGCTTTAGCTTTACAGAAATACAATTTGCAGCATTTTCTTCCTCACTGAGGACAATGAGCACCTTCCAAAGGCTTCTGCATCAGAGGACCTATCTACACCACAGCCCTCAATAAAGGTATCAGGGACAGGGGTGGGTGGCTAGAAAGGGAAAGTGAAAAGTGCAGACAGAATCATAGAATCACAGAATATCCCAAGTTGGAAGGGACCCATAAGGATCATCAAGTCCAGCTTCGCACAGGGCCAGCCAAGTCAGAGCAGGGAACTGAGCGCATATCGTCCAGACGCTTCTTGACCTCAGCCAAACTGGGTACTGTGACCACTTCCTGGGGAGCCTGTTCCAGTGCCCAACCACCCTCTCAGCAAAGAGCCTCTTCCTTACATCCAACCTAAATCTCCAAGAACAGAAGGAAAACCACTAACCCCACAGTGCAGACAGTCATATTACCTGTGCTTTGCCTTGCTCTGGATTAAGTCACCACCTGAGGGATTTTTTCATAGCCTACAGGAATGGGTAAAGAGCAGGATGGCAAACAGACACCTGTGCTCTCCAGCACTCCCTGGCTGCTCCTTTTACTACCTCCCAGCTGGGCAAGCCACAAAGTTTGCCTAGGAGTATGTCTGTGAAGCTACATGGAGCTGCCTACTTGCCAAGTTCTTCTCCTGCTAGCACAAATAACAGTTAAGAGTGAAGATGAAGTGAGTGGGTGTCCGTGTGCATTAGTAAACAGAGTAGGAGAGGCCAGGAATACAGTCCTGCTGCTGGTACCTATATACAGGTGCCACTGTGATGATGCTCTAGAGCATTCGCTACTACCATCACCCCTCCAAGATTACACTGCTGGGCCTCAGGGGTTATAAACACACCTCTGTTTTCTAGGTGAGCACACCTTGAACTGGTCTGTAGGATGAAGCTGGGCCCCAGTTTCTCATTGGGTATTTGTTACATTAGCATTACATCTGCACGTGCAGAGCAAAACTTAGATCCACGAATTTAGGGAAAAAGTGGTACTTTTCAGAATATTCAGAAAACCACCTAAAATATTCATAGAAAATTACATTTCAAATACTCTAGTCCATAACTTTCCTTCTCTACTGAATATTATCAAACATTACAAGAAGATAAATCTATGATACTTTTGCTAGCTCACAAGCATTAAGTTGGGAAAATAAGTATAAACAGAAGTAATATCACCTTATCAAGTATAACCAAACTCACCAAACTGTGGTGAAACAGAAAAGACCTTAAGAAATGCCATAATCCACTCATGGCCTGGTGATGATTCCTGTCTTGACAAATATTTCATACCTTTTCCCTTCCTAAAGACTTCTACTACATCCCACGTTCCTGTATTTCTCTTCCACCTATGTTCACTGCTATCTGTCCTCTCTTTGGCAGCTCCTATATCAGCCTTCTGGCTCGCCAAACACCTGTAGCTTTTTGCCATTTCTATTTCTATTCCCCCTTCCTCAGCACTCATCCTGTTTGGAGCTCTGAGAGGCTCCATAACGCGCATGCCTGCCTTCTCATGAGGCTGTTCTTCTGGCAGCAACCGATGAAGTGCAATGTTGGCAACCAGCCGACAATGAGTCAATGAAACTGTGTGAAATGATGGCACAGCACATGTAATTTTGAGACAATGAGCTACACAATAAGGAAACTAGGAAATGTGTTACCAGCCTCCTGCAGAAGGCTCCCTGTCATAGACCCCGATACCACAGGGTACTTGACCGCCAGGCCAACGTTAGAAACAAATTGTCTCCTTGAATTCAAACAAGACTATTTAAATGCTCCATGTCAGCTGTGCCACAGGTAGCCTTACTGAGCTGAGGTACTCCACGGAGTGTCGCTGTACTAATGATTAAAAAACCAAAATAAACAGCTGCCTCAAGCCATAAACTGATCTCCTACAAGCAGCTACCAGCGCTGCTCGCGCTGTACATGATGCCTTGGTATATAGGACACTTGGAAAGCTAATACTGGAAACAGAAGTGGAATAAGATCACACAATACCATTTAATAATTCTCATCTCTTGTCTTTTAATGATGCTAACTAATTATTCTTCTTATAGAGCCAAAAAATAAATGAATGCATTCTTCCTGCTTTAAGATGTAATAATTTCAGTGGGAATATGTGCTTTTCACAAGATTTTGTGATGATAGGTATTTTTACTAACACTGCTTTCCTACTTTGCTTGGTGTCTGTTCAAACAAGATGTGGAACGTATTAAGTTGCATTTTTAGCATATTACATCTCCAGTCTGCAAAAGAAAATAAAAAACCTTTTTGATTGCTGAGAAAAATGCTTTTCACTCTTTACTGCGGTCAGTGAATGCCTTCACTTCTTAACTCCCCTTTTTATGTTGCTACAATCTTCAACTTTGCCAAGCCTGCTAACAAAATAACAGAGAAAATCATGTTAATGAACTAATGGTACATCTATGACAGCCCAGCACAAGATTAAACATTGTCTATAAAAAGATTTTAATAATTTAAAATACATTTTTATATGTCCAGAATCTTAAACAAATATAGGTTTATTAACCAAATTTTATTTGGTGTGGAGTACCTGCTTCAGAATTAAGTTTTCAGGTTGCTTGCAATGATTTAATATCAGTTCTGTTAACTTAGAAGAAAACGCCCAAACACAGAATGATACGGAGAAGACACTGTCCGCTGCCTAGACACTGTGGATACAGGCAGAAATTAAATCAGGTACTTCACTACTATTAGTGAAAGATGTACAGTTGGGAACTTGTGTACTAAACTAATCAGTTACACCTCTATAACATAAGGGGTGCTTTGATTTTCAAGTCAGACCGAGCTATACCTGTAACAGTTCAGGTCTGCGCAGAAGACAGAGCAAATGACTCCAGGTCAGGACTGCTGAAAACTCCAGTTTCAGGCAACTTTTCACAATCCTGGCATGATTTGCAATGTTCAGTTTATGTTGGTCAAATGAATTTAAATACATAGGTCTGAAACACATCTTCACCACCACGTAAATCTCAGATTTATCTGAGATGCCATCACAGATTTTCCAGCATAAGTAACTGTCTTCCCTGACCTCAGCTACTTTTCTTTGAAAAATATCCCTCTCTCTTAATACATTTTGGATAGACAGACATGCTAGATATAGTTCTACAGCACGTCAGAAATATGCTGTTTCAACAAGCTGCTGCTACTGAAACTGTGCAAGAAGATTAGAGGCCACCCTTAGAAAAACACATTGATTAAACATCATAAGGCAAGCCCACAGCTAAGGAAGAGTCCTGTAACAGCGTGGCATGACTTGAAATCGAGAACAGAGAGGAAAGAGACTAAAAGCGAGGAGGAACTGCTAATGGGACAAGAGGTCATCAAGGATATGATAGATGTTCTACAGGAAGAGACAGCTCTGCTGGAACAGTGAATATCATCAAGCCAGACAAACCACAGGGCGTGCCAAGATCTCGTGAGCAGGAAGCTGCAGCTGGTGTGATAGAAGCACTGTCACAAAAAACCAACATGAGCAGCCTGAGGACATATGGCAGGGAAGGACCATGTCAGCACTCTGAGCCCAGGAAGCTGTGGCATAGACATTATACGGACAGCCATACACCCATGTATGATATGTAAGGTATTACATTCATTTCAGCCCGTCGGTCCTCTAACAAAAATATCAGCTGTTTTTCTGTAGCACAAACCACTTCAAATGACATCTGAATACAGCAGATTTATGTCCAGGGCCTTCCTCTAAGCTGGAAGTTGAATACAGAAACAGGGGATTCCTTTCTCGACTGACCTCAGATTAGGAAGCCGCTAAGGGGCTTTTGAGCTTTGCCTGCACACTGCCACTCTGTTTTGCAGACAGTGTAATAAACACAGCTGCACTTGATGCTCAGATCAAGACAGGATCCATATGCGGCTCCACCACAAACTTTCTTTGGGAACAAAGCCATCTCACAAAGTCACGGCCCTCCTTACCAACAGCTCCTCATTCCTGCCACAGTACCACTCAACTACTGTTCAGCTGGGCCAACACGGTACTAGAGGACCTGATCTAAAACACAAACAAGAGTTTCTTTTTTTTTTTTTTTCCAAATTTTATTTTAAGAAAGTCTTTTTAAAGCCCAGTTAATTTTAGAACAGCTGAAAGGGCAGAAAACTAATATGGGAGTGGGAAACAAGTGGCTTGTAAAAAGACATGGAAGAGAGCAAGGGGCGTGGGGAGCAGTCTCTCTCCAGGACTGTTACTCTTCTAGAAAAAATACACCAGGTCATTAACTCTCTTGTTGTTTCAGGGCTTCTGTGGACAATCTGCAGAACATGTTCTTCCTTGGATCTTGAGGAACACAAGAAAGCAGAGACTATGCCCTGGGAAGAAGAGCAAGAAAGACTGAGTAGACTATGCAAAACTTCTAACAGTATTAAAAACTGTACTTACATATATATAAAAGTATTAAAAAATTTGTAAGTTCATTAAAATATCTTTCAGATTTCATAGGACCTTTTCCATTTCAAGTCTGTCCTCTCAGAACAGTGAAAAAACATTTTCTAAAAACATAAAGGTTTGATGCCACATGTATAGAAATTACAGTAAATACAGAGCCACTTCAGTGAGTGCTGTGACTAAAAAGGCTGTATTCCCTTCTTCAACACTTCCCTCTAACTCTTAATGTCTCCTAAATTAGAACCAGTAAATTACCATTAGTTTAAAACAGGCAATTAGCACCGCATAGCATCTGGCTACTTGCAGAGTCAAGTTATATGCAGTGCACAAGAGGCTGTATTAGAACCTGAGATGGGTTTCATACATGTTATAGAAATATATTAATCTCACCACCCTGAACTCAACATGCTGAATAGTTCTGATCAAAAATCAGATTTGTGATGCTAATAAACCTACTGTTCCTTTGACATAATCCCAATCTAGTAATTTGTCCTGGTCTAAGGCACAGAAAATACTTTGTAATCACTGTGCCCCAAATAAATTATTTCATTTGTATTTTCAAATGCTTTTAAAAGTAACAAGGGCAAAAGGGAAGCCACCATCCTGACACCTACTGCAGAAGAAACCAAACCAAAGGTCCCCAATCCCAATGCCCCCCATATTTTTAGCCCAGATTGACTGACCTTTGACCTTGAGGTCACCCTCCCAAAGCCAGCTGTAGGCACCAGCATTTAAATCAGCTACATAAGGTGTGTTTGGGTGTACCAGACCCCTTTCACAAGCAGCAGGGTATCAGCAGATGAAACATCATTCAGTAGCTTGAGGTGTCCAAACAAAAGACGTTTGGATTTTAACGTGAAATCTATAATTTCAGTTGGTGAGCAGGGACACAGGGAAATGCGTTTGCTCCAGCTACAGTTAATACAAGCATTAATCTCCTGGATTATGTTTCCCCTCCACCATTATGGGGATTTTTTTTTATATTTACAAAACTGAGAATTGAAGAAGATTTTCAGAATTAAAATGACAACATATTTTTTCTAATGGGGTAACAAGAAAGCTTATGGAAGAACCAAATACAAATGGACTTCAGTTTAGCACGAAGGAAAATTTCAGAGTCTTGTAAAAAAAATCCAAACCATCTTGGTGGGAGTTCAGGCATATGGAAAGAGTAAACAAAGAACCAAATCTGGCAGGAACAAGCTTGGAGAAGCAAGGTGCTGTGGTGATGGGACCGATCTATTGCTATTCCTACTGAGAGTAAGGCACCCAGTAAGGTGGGACTGCTCCTCACACACAGCAAGAACTCCACCCTTCTTGCCAGGTCCTCCATTCTTCAAATTGAACATTATTTACTCATTCTTGTAAAGAAAATTATTCTTTTTTTTTTTTAAAGTAATTACATGCGAAAGTTCTACTATTTACAGATCCTTCTTGCAGAGACACAAGTGAGAAGCACTGTATTAACTAACTGTGAACATCTTCTTAATTAAATGTATTTGTTTGTTACCTGGATTCTTGCCCTGCATTGTGATCCACCCCATGAGCTGCTGCTCACACACACACAAGCCCTGTGAAATTTAAGGAGCACGGTGTGCATGCTGAGTGTGCATATACTGAGCAAACTATAAATAGATCAAGCAAGTTCATTACATGCATGAGGTACTTGCCCACAGGAATGTTTTCAGCATGAGGGCCTATGACTGTAGGAAACCTGTAGAGATCAGTTTTACAAACCACCCAGTCTCTTTAGCCGAGGAGCTAAACGCTTCAACAGAATTTTTTAATTTCATATCTGAGCTTCTCCTGCAGCATGCACGTCCAGATGGAGGAGAATGTAGAGACCACTCTCTGACTCATTTCTAGTCAAGCAGTTGGAACAATATGGGAACAACATTTATTTGATTTTTGTACCCAGAAACTATGAGAAACTCATCTCCAGATGGAATCTCTTGCTTCTAGTACTCTGAAATGCTAATGAATAGAAGACAGATTCCTGTTCCCACTGTGTTACACCTATACACATACCAGCTGCAGCACAGCATTATGAGATGACTCTGTTAACATGTTTTATTTAAATCCTAAGACCTGAAAGGTTAAAGACTAGATCTGGCTGAGTTATATTTTTTTCTTCTTCCCTCTTTCCTCAGTCCCCTCCAAACCAGAAAAGAGCACCCAAAAGGGGTGTTTTTAAAATTGTCCAGTAATTTTTAAAAGCTCTTCCCCCCTCTCCCCACCTCGCCCTATTTTCTCCATGCTCTGTACAACTGCAGTTCAAATGAACCCAAAACCACCGGTAAAAGTACTGCCACCATGCCATGTGGACTCGAAACAGTGCTGTTTGCATCTACACAGATCATTCACTGGCAAAATTACTGTTTCAGGTACCTACATGTCTTGGCTCATCTGTTAGGTCATGACCAGATGTGGGTTATCTGCACTAGCTTGCTGAGAGAAAGTCATTATTTTTGTAGATAAATGTATGTAAAGAAGGACACAGGGACATATGTTTCTATGGGTAAAGGATTCATTCCACCTTCTAAAATAAAAAAGGTATTTAGATGCCTAGAGGGAAGTTATGGGCATAAACGAGTCCAAATCTGTTCTAAGCATCAGAGTCCTTCTTCTGTGCTGTTCCTTTTATAGGAACATCGCGACACAGACTTTGCTGCTGACTATTCAGTCAGAAATAAATTCCTCTTAGCACATACTTCTCAGGCAAATTCATGATGCTCTACGGAAACCATCTCTTCAGAGTGTGCTGCATATGCTCATACTTCTAAAACAAAGCATTTGTCAGAGTTACCTGTCACTATTTGCAGGCTTCGTGTTTTTGCCCACGCTACATTTTGTACAGCTGTGACTGATGTTGTTATATGGTTCATTATATGGTTTCCACAATTGCTCTGTGAGATTTAGGCGAGCTTTGAGGGTGATGAAAGCAAATGTATTTAACATAATGCTGATATGACAGTACATTGCTAATTAGATCCTTTAATTTTAATACTTGAATACCAGTGTAGATCTCTTTATAGTACCTGCTGATTAAAAGGGGTTTCCATGTTGGATCAATCCACAATAGGTAAGTGCCATAGTCCCTACTGAAATCTGGTTATCCATACACACCTAGAAACAGAAATTTGAGTTCTGGATTGAATGTGAATTTCATAACTTTAAATGACTTGAAACAAGAATTTGGTATGAAATGCTTCAGGATCCACGATGTTCAGAAAATAAATCTTGCACCAAATTTATTGAATTTTAAGACATAGTTGAAGATGTGAAGGGTTTTTATTTAAGTTCTGCTTCTGACTCTGTACCAAGGTTTGTTTTAAACCAATCCTCAGTTTGAGGGTAACTGCTAGTTGTCCTCTGAATATGCCACTGAGATGCTGTATCATGATGTTGCAGACATTTACATGCTATTTATGAGGCTGTTTCTACTCCACTCTCCTTTAAAAAATAACAAAAAAACCTCAACAACAAAAAACAACAGACTCCCACAGAGGAATGCTACTTATAACTACTGGAAATTTTCCTCTGATAATAATCCTGCTCATCTATGTCTACATTTACATTGCATCAGAGACCAATTCTTCCCACATGTGAGAGAACACGAAAGGAGGATAGTTCCATTTACCTTGGTTCTTGCATGAAGGCTTATGTTCTCTCTCTTCATTTAGCTTTTATGCCTTGGATGATTCAGTGCCTGAGTACGAGCAGATCAGAACTACCAGTTTAAATCGTGAACTTCAACTACCCTGCAATTTCTACGCTGAATCACCTATCTGGATCTCTCCTTTGATTTCTGATACTTTTATGTAATTCTAACAGTTCTGTTAAGCATAGCCACGCATTTGATATTTCTGTCTGCATTTAGCCTCTTACAATTAATTTGGATCAAAGAGATCAAAAGGCAAAGTGTCTTTAGGATACAGCAATGCCTACATTAATCAAGATTCTCTCATTAGCAATCATCTCTATTAGCAAAGAGATTCTCCATAATAAGGCATGCTTAAGGCTTATAAAGGAGTTAAACAGTCACAGATTTCCAAAATGAAGGTGTAGTAAAAACTGAAAGCAAGCCATTTGCAGTATAAATCGCACAATTCAGTATCTTGTCATCAGAAGCTGAAAAGGGAGAGTGATCTGAAGCATGTTATTGGAGCCAAATGAGATTAACATAGCAGTGGCTTTGAAAATCCCACAAGCTCTCAAAACAGATCAGCATCACTCAAAGCACAATATGCACATTAGAACAAAGGCACTGAAATCGCCAAGCAGCACTGCCTGCACTGCGGTCTCTTCAGGTAACAGTAAATTAAAGAAAAAAGTCACCAAACAACCACATATTCCAAGGTCTATTAATTAATGGACTGTTTGGAATAAATACAGCCTGTATTCAGTGCCATCCTAGCCTGGTTAGGCTGGAAACAGGTAGGGATGACCTCTGCTAGACTTCAATATGCATTGACTTTGTTTCTGTAACTTATCTCCGTGACAACTGCCTGCATTCATTTCATATACAGATGGATGGTATCAAACTGTAGACTCCACTCCTGTGTCGGAAATTGCAAATATTGATTCTGAGCATTCTCTTCACCTTCACCACCACCACCACCGAAGCATCCCCCTGCACTAAGCCCGTCATCGTTTCCATTCCTTCTTAGCAAAGCAGTTAGTGAAGAGAGGTGTGAACACCATGCAGCTCTCACCCACCAATACAGAACAGGTCTTTCTGCAGTACATCCAGCCAGTACCTGCTCAAGATTGAGAAGCTTTTATCTATCTTTTTATCTCAACCGTGACCTTTCTCAGGCAGCTCCTGTGAGCCTGGCTGCTCCCTGCTCTTGGAGATGAGCCAGCAGACATGTGCATCTCACAAACCAAGCTTTTCCACCTCTTCCTGTGGCACAGCGCTAATGCCACCTCATCTCCCCAAGTCTTTTCATTTCACAACACAGCTGCGAGCCTTGCGAGATCTCTATTTTAGCTGTCGATAGATTTCAGAGAAATTTGTTTTGAGGCCCACTGTCAGATACACACATAAGGCATGACCTACTATTCTTAAGCACTTCAAAAGGTAAGAAAATTAACTCCTACCTACAACATAAATGTAACATCAGCGACATAATTTCTACAATAGCTTGAGGCCAGGTGGACCTTTTATTAAATGCGCAGGAGAACTCATGCAAGTTAATACTTTCAGCTTCAAGGCACTCAGAGGCTGGCCCATCATTTTACTCAATTACAAAATGACCTTAATGAAGTCCAGGTGTGGTCTGTTGTGTTATTTGGATCTGATAGATGTGTGCAATTTATATGAAATGCAGACTGTTAATACATCACCAAGATTGCTGGATTGCTGGTGGAAGACTGGTATTATTTCTGGTGAGTTGTGATGAATAGGGGCTTTTCTGTACTTGACAACAATGTGTTAAATACTATTGG
The DNA here is from genome assembly GCA_013399135.1 of Heliornis fulica. Classification (NCBI taxonomy): domain Eukaryota; kingdom Metazoa; phylum Chordata; class Aves; order Gruiformes; family Heliornithidae; genus Heliornis; species Heliornis fulica. The sequence continues at coordinate 10,733 of VXBZ01000876.1, forward strand.
GGCAGTAGGACATATATAATATATTCAGGTATTCATTTTCTTGCTTTAACTACTTGGCAATGAAATCTTTAGGAATCTTTGGCACTAACTTTACGAGGGTTATGATTTCAGAAATAGATGATACAAATTAATGGTGTAGGTAAGCGCACTGCTGGCAATCTGCAAACTTATTCTTTTTCTAAAGGAAAGATCTGGGGGTTGGAATTTTACAGGATGGTTACTGGTATAATATGTAAATAAGTGAAATGGGGGATTGGGAGACTCTTAAAGTAATGGTGACTAATCTGAGCACTCAGAAATCAGCATCTGAGCTGGCCTGAATGCAGTCTGTATATAGAAAACACAGCCTATGAAAAGTCAGTTGAAAGTGCAGTCCAATCCAAACACTCTATGGAAGAACTACGGACTACCATACTGGCACAAGAGATTTCTTTTGGTTCATGTGAACCTCTCGCGACTTTTCCAGAAAGTCATTTGTGTACTTCCTCAAAGTGGCTACAGAGAAATCCATCTAAAATTCACCTGCCTATTTAAAACTTCATACATTCTTTCTGTTTCCATGCAAAGCCTGCATAGCATGGTATCCTCCAAAGATACAATCTGTTCACTGCTACAACCTGAGGTTAGTTACACTGTGTATTCCTTTCAGAGACAGGGACACTGCCATTATTAAAGAGGGAAAACAAAAATGAAATTGTAATTTTTTTTAAATTTTGGGTTTTTTGCAGTTGACTAAATATTATGCACTTGAATGAAGACTTAATGCCCTCTCAGCTCCTGAAACTCCTGCCAACAGGTTCAGACAACTGCTGGATAACAGTGTGAACATCAGGTTTATTTTCAAATTAATCAAATCTGCAATAATTCTCTAATGGATTGATTTCAATTCTGTTTTATTAAACAAGGAGACACAGGATAAGGCAAACTACGTCCCCAGCCTGTAAAAAGCATAAATGGACACTAATCACCTCCACTCCCACTGATGTCTGTTCACATTATGGAGGGTCTTTGAGGTTTGTGCTGATAAATACAGGTTTGCAGAGCACTGAGGACACCACTGAGTCACCTCAGGTATTCATGAATACTTGTGTACTATAAACTTATTATTTGCCTCTTGCAAGTCTTACTGTGATGTCAACATGGTTGTCACGGGGCACCCTTACGTACTTACAGGTTAGGTCATTATTAAAATTACTGCATTAATTTCAGAAGGATCCCTTTAACTAAATACAGCAAATAATTTGGTTAAGAGTGTCTAACAGGAATATCTGTTCACTTTACACTTAACCTCCTCCTTGGTTACAGTTTCCTGTCCTCACAACATACCCCAAGCAACTGTCCAAGCGGCTGAAAGTTCTGTTCGAAATTGATACACAGCCTTGGGAACATTAAGGAAACCTCTCTGGAATTTCTCAAAACAAAATGAAGCTGACAGTCTGATAAGGCCACAAGGGAGGGCATGAAATTTTATCTACTGGAACCAAATCTGCAAAGCATTACAATAATAACTCCCAAACTCAAAGACGCATGAGGTAGGGAGCTGCTGTGGAGCTGACAGGCCTTATCTAAGGCCTGTATGTATCTAAGGCCTTGTATGTATTACCAAATTAAGCAACTCACTGATTAGCAAGAAATGCCATCTGGCTATTCTAAACTACATGAACTCCTCTAGCCCACCTAGCAAGTAGAACTCGCTGGTTGGTACAAATCACTAAGTCATCTGCAAATAACTAACCAGCTGTCCACACTTCTTATGGCCATGATTGCTCTCTGCATGCACTGGTATTGGACATCAGATAAGCACAGTTAAGAAGAGACAGCACCTGGTTTTTACAGGGTTTGCGTGGTCAACTCTTCCTCTGATGGAAGAAGGGGAAGAGTGTTCATTGGAAGTTGAGAGGCACCTTCACTTCTTACTGTGTGCAGACATGCCCAATATCTCAGAAAGCAGAAACCAATCTATGTGGAGAATAGTAAAATAATTAAAGCATCTTTTTTGATAGACATTTAAAAAGCACCTGTTTTATGAAATATCCAAAGCATGTGTATATATAAGACTATATATAAAGTCACCTTGTCTGGACCTTGACAATTCACAGTGCAACAGGAGGGCATAAGAACCCCCCAAGATGATCACAGTAACATTCTTAGTAATATACCTCTGGGTTACATCACACACTTTATCTCTTTCATAGATTACTTTTCCTTATAAAATCACTTCTCAGTCAAGGTGCTCAACTTCTGGCCCATTCTTAGCGAGAACCAAATTTGAGTTTAACTATCTCAATTTTTGGAAATATCATCCCGAGCTGGGGCACGAAGCATTCTCCAAATTACCTTAATAAAAAGCAGACATTGAAATTTAGGTTAGATGTTATTACTAATATACTTACTAGAGAGCTTTATGACAGAAAAATCGCTACCTCAGTAAAGTCAGAGCCAGAACTAATTTTTAAGTCAGTGTCATTTACAAGTAAGAGATTTTAGGAGTTGCCGTGTTGGTCTAAGTGAAACAAGTTGGTTTTGCCTCCCTGTAATCATTACTACCAAACAGTATGCTTTACATACGCACAACAGCTCCAGTTTTCCAGGCTCATCCACAACAGACTTGGCTAGTCAGAGCCAAAGTCAACAGCTTTGTGATAAAGCTAATAGAGTTATTTCTGCATTTTCAAAAAATATTTCTGGTCTAAGGACACAAAATAAATTGTCCAGAAAAGACCAATAGCAAGCATTGTGCTGACTCCACACATTATTGCTTGCGAACTAAGAACAGATTCTACCATTCAAATATGCAAGAATCATATTCTATAATTACAAAAGATATTCTATACTAAAAATTCAGTTCTTGCTTTGTAATTTTTCCTAAGTCTAATAGCAGAAAGACAGTTATACAATTAGTTAACAGGGATGAAGCCTGTAATTACTGGAGGAAGAAATGATAGGTCATGCATATTTAGAAACCAGATAATATCAATTCTCTGTGACAAGATTTCCTTAACTACAAACCTTTAGAAATTATAAATTCAGAAAGAAGTAGTTATACAGTCATATTTTTCTCTTAAAAATAGGCTATGGACTCTCATAACCTGAATCTCAGGAAGTGCTGGTTAGTAGACTAGGACAGAAAAAATAAAGGAAAAACAACATGACTGTCTGGAAGACAGAGGGATAAAGAAAAGAGTGTGTCTCTAAAGGGGGGAAAAAAAAAACCCAAAACCCAACATAGAAAACCAAAGTTTTCTGATGTGGTTTCTTAAGCAGAGGTTAGCAGGCCAGGTGAGTGAAAAGGGCAGACAAGTTCCCTGAAGAATCACTACGTACTAGATCATCCCAACTGCTGCAGACGCAGCTTGCTCCTTTCCCACACAAGCTGTTTGATAGCTTTCTCTAATTCACCTGTGGATCCAGTCAGGCAATACTGGGGGAGCAATACAATCCTTCATACTCAAACACCAGCAACACGCAAAACTGCTAAATGCAACTAGATAATGTACAAGCTCAAACACGAGCACAAGGTGACCAAGATCCTCATCTTGGTGAATGTTCCCACCACCTGTGAAGGCAACAATGGAACACTAGAACAAACAGCAAGGAGGCAGCACACGAGAAGATTTCAAAGTGGGTACCACTAAGAAGCAAGAGTCAGTGCAGAACTGAAATAGGGATTAAGATACATGTGTTAGCCAAATACATTTCATAGTCTTGGAGAGGATAAATGCCTCCCTGCTGCTGATGCCACAGTGTTCACAAGTTACTTCCATGGCTATTATTTTCCCATCAACATCAATTCACCTTTCTAGATTCAGGTTCATTCACATGACTTCCAACTAATGGTTATTTTAGCCATTTCTCTGGCAAAGTGAATGATTGTTTTATTGGTTTTTGAAGAATTTCATCCCCACCTGTGACACCTTTCCTGCTCTGGGTTGCATTTCATAATGAAATTCCCTTGTGCTGGAATTCAACATTTAAACAGAAATTTTGGAAGAGAAATGCTTTCAACTTCTTTTACGATGTGAGACAGATGTTCCAGCAAATGCTTGTTTTTACAGGCAGCTCTCTGCATTTGCTGGCTACCTTCAGACACAGAAACCGCAAGTGCCTTAGACTATGCTTTTCTTGCAGCTTCCTATTCCATGAGCAACAGTCACAAAGAGATCATGAACTGACACTGGTTCATCACAGCCACCCAGCTAAGTTCTTTCCAAGTGATAAAGGACATGCTATGCTGAAAAGCTGATGCTTCGGGCAATAGGGTTTACCTCTGAACACTGTGCAGACCTTCTGCCAGACCTGTTTTGACAGTCTCCAAGTGTGAAAAAGAGCTAGGTGGTAGTTCCAGAGAGGTACAGTACCTAAAACCATAAAGAATTACCACGATTGCCCTCTGTAACCTTCCATGGACATATACTACTGCAGTTTTCCCAGGGGGTAATTTTTCCAGGATGTGATTTTTAGAGAGCTGTCCAAGCCCATTCAAATAACATTAATTTATGAGAAACATTTAGGAAATCGCACCTTACTACAGATCTAAACTTGTCTCACTTCCAGTGACAACTACTGATACTTATTATGTCTTTGGTTTATGAAGGCAATCTTTATCTCATACCAACTATGACACCTAGACATAGCACTGACGTCACATCCAGTCACAGAAAAGTGCTGGCACACTATTGCAGGGAAAAGAAATTCAGCATTTCAAACTGGAGTTTCATTCCTTTAAATAATACCTGTAATCAAGTGCATGCATTCAATCCTGGAGAAGGAGAACAGTTGAATTCTGAATATGTCAGGTCTGTGCTCTGGAGTAGAACTGGTATCTAAAGCTAGTAGAAGCTTATTAAGGTGTCATATATCATCAAAAAAAGGAAAGGAAAACCAAAACTGTTTCTGAACCTGAAATTCTGAGACATTAAATATTTGCTAAAATAAAGCCTCACACAAATTCAGAACTGCAAGATCTTTTCTGAAGAGCAAAAACTTTCCAAAAGTCTTTGCTGAAAAGCCATTTTGCTTCTAACGAAAAAGTTCTGTGACAAAATTCTCCAACAGTTTTTCTAGCACTAAGACATGAAAACTGCAAAATGCACGAAAGCACACGATCGGCACCTTTACATAGAGAGGACCATAACTTAAGTCTTCTTAAGAATAACTTAAGAATCATGAAAAAGACTTAGAGAAGTGTTCAGCACAAAGTCCTTCTATGCATAGCAAATGTGCTCTCCCAGCTCGGTGACCTTCTGCTCACGAACAACACTGCCACACTTCCCCATTGCTGGTGTCCCTCTCCTCCAAGCCAGCCGATCCAGAGCAGCAGACAGCAGATGGCCTTTAAGCTCAGATTCGTCCGAAAAAGAAAAGCAACCAAAAAAAAAAAAAGTATAATCCCACTCTGCTTCCCCTTACAGCCAACTCTGTACACAAAGCAATAACCCTTGGGTACTTCTGTCAGCCTGGTGGGGGTGGGGACAAAGGGAAAAAAAACCACTACATCCAAAGAAATGAAAAAAGGTGCAGGGCACATAAAAAGTGAAGACAACAATGTTATAGGCACACACACACCCCTCCCTAAAAATACAAAAGAGATAAAAACTTAAGTAGAGAATGAAGAGGACAGAAAGAAAGATAAGCTAAGAAAAAGATATCAAATGCAGTATTATAACAGGACATAATGGATTTTATTCAGACAGTTCCTCATTTTACAATGTGAGAAGTCCTGATACAGAGTTTAGTAAAGGTATGGATTTTGTGGACAACCAGATAGTACTTCAAACACATGGACATAAAAAGAGTAGTAAGAGACCTGTCACAGAGATCAGTCAGTCTCATGAAAGCTACCTCACTCATGGCATGGCTTAAAAAGGGACAAGAAGGGAAAGCATACTCTGTACAAGAAATAATCATGGATGAGACTGCAGTATCTGACTGTTCCATTTCAAAGATTTTTGAGTGCACACACAAGCACACCCCAGAAACATGGCCAAAGATTTAAGACACTGCAATAAAGAGATTCTGAAAGAGCAAAAGAAAAGCAGAAATACACTTCTGTCTTCTAACAAACAATACTGAGATGGAAAAGGAAAAAGAACATTAAGATTTTAGCTAACATGGCAGCATGTAAAACCAGAGATCTTTATCAGATACTGACACAGAACTCTAGCAGAATTGGAAAATCCAAGAAAACATTTATAGTGAAACTTGTTAAACACCCAGAGCTTTGATTGTGAAGACCTGGAATTGCTCTGCTAGTATGACAGTGAAGGTGCAAAAGTCTCTCAAGTGCTCCCCAAATCAATTTCAGCAAAACAAAACCACACAGCTTACTGAACTGGGTCTGAACTCATCCAACCCACAACATGTTCAACTAACACTGACACAACTGACAGTAATCTTAAGATTAGGCATATATGTTAACTAAACATACCTGCTGAGGTCTTGGGTTCATTCTTAGTGCTGCCATGTATTGTCAGACACATTCAACACAATACAACAGCGACCGTGCTAGAAATTAATTTCTTGAGAAGGACTGCAGGATCACGCAATAAATAAAGGAGCACAGTTTAATGATGTGTGATTTATAAAGCTATAAGCTGCAGATTAAAATGATGCATAATTCTCTTTAGAATACATATATTATCTGGTGAGATACTCTTGCAATGACTTGCAAAAAAAAGAGATGCGCTGTAAGGAGAGATTTGAACAGTAAGAGGCAAACCAAAGAGCGTATAAAAAGGGGGGTGAAGCCCATGGTATGGAAAAAAATTATGACAAAGAATAACCTTTTTAACTAAGCCAACATTCAGGGACAAAGGATGTTCGTAGATGTGTATGTCAGTAACACGGGTCTTGGTAGAAGACTATACAGAGAGAACTGCTTTGTTACAGAGCACCCCAGTGCAAGGGGGTCCTCTCTCATGATACAGGCTTCAAGACACTATGGAATATAAACTAATTTTAAAAAGCTATGTCTCATTAAATGTGTAGCACAAGGAAGCACTTGCCAACTCATCCTATTCCATGTATCCACGAAGGAACTGCATTTCTATGCAGATTAAATGCTTCAATCTGTGTTTAAGGAGTATACAAGACATACTTAAACCTGGACTCTCTGGAGTTATGTGGCTGTGATTTATGTTTCTGTGCTTCAGAAACTAAAAAGATAAACATTTTTCCTCTAACTTTGCCTCAAACTAAAGTTGAAGTAAATGAGCTACCTTTCCAATTTACAGCAGAAACTATTACATACATAAACACAGTTAAACATATCCAATTTGAGATGAAAACTCTGGCAGACCTTTAGGTGTAGCGGTATAATTGAATATCACAATGATTATACTGTCAGAAGCAAATGAAAAGGCACTTCACTTTATTGATGTTATTTATATGTTACTCTTGAGAGGAAAAAGAAATTAACTTTACTTTAAAAAGCTACTCTATCTCTAAGTAGTAAAGCATCAAAATATTTCAATGTAGAATAGCTATAAAACAAACAGGTTAATCTTTTCATCATCTCCTCCAGTTCACTTTAGTTCAGTTCTCTAAGGTTTATCTCAATTTATTGACTAGCAGCCAGAAAATAAATAATGCCCTTGTTAAGCCTCTCTAGTAAAACACAGCTGCACAGCAGTATTGTTGTTTCACAAGTAAACCAAATTTTACAACCCTTCTCCATCTACTAGATTTGGTGAAAGAAGAGGTGCTTCCACTCATCCATTTATGAACTAAGAAATGATGTTTCCACCACGGTGGTAAGCATTTAAATCAGTAATTTTCAGCCTATCCTGGCTGTAGAATTACTTCTAAAGGGTCCACAAAATGCACTGAATAACACTAAGCCTTATTATTGATGAGCATCGATTCACAGCAAATTCATTAACAAACCTGCAGGGTTATGGAGCATAGCATCCACTAATATGGGCAGCGGGTCAGGGTGATTTGGGTTTTCTCATCCAGGTAACAGAAAGTGTTGTTCTTAAGAGACTTACCTTCTGAGATACTACATCTAAATAGATTCATGAACAAACAGGATATCCTGGGGGTGGGGGTGTCCTTGACCTCTGCTCACCCACATTCAGGTCCTCGTTAAACCCTGCAGTGGCTGACCTATGACATAACCATCTAGATTTCTTTTCCACAAAACAAAATCATGATAGAGTGAAATGAGGAGAGAGCAAGGCTTGAATGAAGTCCTGAGTAACAGCCCTCTATGGAATCAAGACATACCAGAGTAAGCTTGCCTGGGCATAACAAGTTACAAAATAATTTTCTTTCTCTTTCTTCTTGCTACGGACACATATCCCCATAAACAGTGTGGTACAATGGATACAACTGATTTCAAACCTCATGCCTCTTCCAAGATGTCTCTGTGGAAGTATAAGAATTAAATATTACTGAAATACTACTACTACTATTTAATATCCCAGCATTTTGTATCTCTTGCCTCAGCACAATTGTGGTGCTTACACAGACTGCATTTGGTTCTGAAGCATTTCAAGATTCTTTCTTTTGCAAGATGCTAAGCAAAAAAATCACTGTGACAACAGTTGATGGTAACACTGTCGGAAGCAGTCCTGCATTACTAAGGTGACATATTACATGGACTGCTCAGTCTTTTCCATATCCGATTTCTGAGTCAATGATTGTATTGTTCATTCCCTTCTGTACCAAAGGAATCATCATGTGCCTAGTACTCAAATGCAACCGAAATGGCAGAAGTGGAGCTTGTCTTGAAATGAATGCTGTTTCTATGCAGGTTAGCTATGCAGAGGTTATCAGGAAGTGGAGAAGTTGTTGGGCTATCCCTTCATAAAGATCTAACTCCTCATCAGCCTGGCTCGTGGTCTAAGGAGGCAGAGGTCACTTGAAACTCAGTCATCTCACATGACAACTCACTATAAGCCCATCCAACAAGTGCAGCAAAATAATGGGCTCTTTTAGTCCTTTGCTTACACCAGAAAAGTAGAAAGTGTCCTTTCTCAGCAGGAAAAGACTCTTAAAGTGCCGACACTAACTGTATGTTTCTCTCCCTTTTTGCTGACAGTGTTCTTGTGCTCTGTGATGTATCATGAAGGGGGGTAGCACAGAAATACATTTGCATGAATCAGTGAGCTACAATGGAGGTAACACAGTACGCTGGCTGTGACATTATCCTAGTAACTCAAGCTAATGCAGACCATTTTAACACCAAAAACTACGAAGGGGACTAGAACAAGCCATCACTTTATCAAAAGCAAGCCATTCTCCTAGGGCCAGCACACCGAAACCAGGTTACTCAAGAATTAACAGGCAGCAGTTAAGAATCAATGCTGATACAGATTTGTTTCCAAGGAAGATTTTCTTCTTGCTGTGTCACTTCTTTGCTACAGAGATCCGAAGACAGCACTAGCACTTGTATGAATATCATTGCAAACAAACACTGCAGGCAGCCAAAGGGCATGCAGAAATCTGCTTTTGCAATCTGTAAGCCTGGAGGATCAATGCAATCTTCAATGAATCAATACTTCACTTTGTAGGGAAAACTGTACCTTAGGACTTGGTCCAAAGCTCAGTGGACTCACTGTCTTGGCACCAGCTGCAATGGTCTCTGAAGGAGATACACAAGCCAGTTGTGAGGTTGACAAAATATACGAGATTCAACAAGGCAAAAAGAGTCTCATCTAATGACAAAACTCAGCACCGGAGTGACCAAAGCTCCAAGCAGTACTGGAGACAAAGATTATTTTGTTGTTCTAGTCCTTGTATGACAGATTCATCCCTTTTAACTCAGTTAAAGATAAACCAGTTAGCTACCATCACAAAGCCCACCCCACCACCACCCCCCATCACTTGACACACCTGAACAGGTCTGCAGTAGAGCAGTCCAGCACTGAACCATGGCAGAACTAGCAGGCAGAACCATGGCTCACTAGCCAAGGCAGTGGGACAGCCTGTCAGCACTACTGCCACCAGTACAGATCCTCCATTCTGACAGAGAAGCAGATTTCTAAAAAGCTACTGAAAACGAGGCCTATGTGATGGATCCAGAAGCTCTTCTGAGTTCCTAAGGATGGCAGCACACTCCAGTTGTGCCTCAATTCCATGATGGATAAGGCTAAGAGATGCACTAATCTCCATCTCCCTCCCATACCGTCTTGGTTTCTACTAGGAATGAATCCTAGGTGACCAGAACAGAAAATTATTACAGCAAGCCCTGGAAGCCCAAGATCTACAACCCTTGATTAATTCACACTTATCCAGAGGCAAATTCAGTGTGAGTGCCGTCAGTAGATTTTCTTCATTAGAATTTGAAAAAAAAAAAAAAAAAGAAGTAGGAAAACAAACGTTTCATCAAAGGAACAAACATAGCTACAGTACTGAATTACTGCTAAAGAGAGGAGCTTTAACCTCAGTGTTTAATTTCAACATCAGTACAAATCTAGAGGGGAGCTCAAAGCCAAAACTAATACGAACACATCTTAATATATGTAAGAGGTCAGACTAGGCATTGATCACAGAACACAAATCTGTGTACAAGGGAAGAAGCTGTTACCAAACTGAATGCAGACCAATGAAGGCTGGTCACATTCACAGCACGTGTGGAGGGACACAATTTGTTTTGCAGTGGGATGGCTGTGCCCTCCTCATGCAACCTGGCACACGCATGCTGCACCCGAAGGCCAAACAGGAAGGCAAGATGACAAAGTCATCTTGGGCTCTGTACGAGATTCGTGTCCCAAAGATACAATTGACTGCTGCGGCCAGTGCCTACGAGCCATTAAAAAAAAAGAGGCATCTGCCACTCACTGAAGGCAGGTTGTCACACACGCAGCACGTGACTTAACATTTGTGATAACATGCACTGGAAAAGCAGAATACAGAGAATGCAAAACTGCCCGACTCACCTAACAGCACAAAACTCTTATGATGCAATAACAATCACATCCACTCTTGTGAGATCACAGAATCACAAGGTTGGAAAAGACCTTTAAGATCACTGAGTCTTACCATTCCTGTCCTCTCCTAAACCATATCCCTGAGCACCTCATCTGTTAAATACATCCAGGGACGGTGACTCAACCACCTCCCTGGGCAGCCTGTTCCACACCCCAACAACACTTTCAGTGAAGAATTTCTTCCTAAAACAGGTATTCAGATGCACCCCAGAATTCAAACTGAATGTTACAAATCGTATAAAATATAAAGATTTGTTTTTTGCGCACATGTGAATTGTGTACAGTCACAGTTAACATGACTCTCTAGCCCCAAGCACCTGGGAGATGCCCAACTTAGAAGTGGACAAAATACGTTCCCTCAGGTAAGAGCTAGAGAGAGGGAAGGTCTCACCTTGATTCATCTTTTGAAATGCTCCCCTTCTGCATCTACTCAGAGCTCAGAGGGAGTGTTAAGAACAGGTACTATAACAGGCAGTAAGTCACTTTCAATTAATACTAAGCTAACAAATGCAGACACAGTGACTACAAACTTTTCAAATTCATTCCGAGTAAGAAAAAAAAGCCAGTTAGAGATCCTAGCAAACACCATGGATTACATCCTATTTCTACTTTTCTACTAGTAAAAGTTGATTTAGGCAAAATAAAAAGCATCTGAAACAGAAATTCTAGTTCTTTTTGTCCTTCTCTGGTTGAAGTCTACTTAGTCAAAACATAAACAAACTTGGACTCACAGCTGCTATACCAAACTTGAAGCCAATAAAAAAAAAATCAAAGATGCTGATTTGTAAAGGCTGTAGCAGATGCTTCAAAGGCTATGTGTGTCCTAGCACAGGAGCCACAGAGCTCTGCATCCCTGTCGCAACACTACCTCACTCTTCTGGATGTGCAAGCAGTGACCTAAGTACAAGCTCCCTGAAAGGAAAGGCTTTCAAAACAGTGACTGAACTAGTTCAAATCACACACTTCGTCTGTTCTGTCTGATGCACTATAAATAAATCCTGGAAAGCTGTATTTGAAGATTCCCCCACCAAAACATGTAGCACCACCCTGGTTTTGATTTGGGAATGGTGGGGGTGTTGGGGGTGGGAAAGCAAGGGGGGGAAAGAGAAAGCCTGCCACACTCCTTCAAATTCAAGAACGGTATCTTCCTGCAGTCGCCTATCGATTGCAAAATGAGGAGGCACCTTGTTAGCGAAGGGTCGTTGGCATGCACTGCAGCAGAAAACAGGAAATACAATTAAACACATGGCTGTAAGGTAAGGTCTTTGGCCCGAGAAAGACAGCTTTGGGAAGAAAGAGGCAAGGGCAAAGCCCTACAAAGTAGCAGAGTACCATCGTCAAGAGGGGAATGAAGCACAGGGGTAGAAATGAAGAAATGAGAGTACTGGAGGGGAAGAGGGGTTGAAAAAGAAGCAAAAAAGAGAGAACATGACAGTAAAAGAAAGGCAAAGCACACAGAAGAACATACTTAAGGAAAAACATCTCTTTTAGGAGTATGAGTTCTTTAATAAGGGCACGAGCCACATTGTTATGCAACAGGATACGCTGTTTTCTGTATAGGAAGAATTTATTTAAGCTTCTATGAAACCTCAGAAAAGTCTGTGGGAGAGTTAAAAAAAAAAGTAACATCAAATTTCTTTAGACTTTTAAATTGCTTTTTAGGTCATATTTCACCCTCCCCTCCCACCCCCCAAGTATTTTCCAGGATGGAATTTTCTTCTTCCCACTCCAGCATTTGGCGTGGGCAGAGCACCGCAGATGCTGCTGAACTCAGAAACCAAGAACCTGATTCATTCTTCCCTTGAATCCTGTGCTGTCACTTAGACTGGGACCAAGCAAACGTCAAATGCTGGAAGTCCAGAGAGAGATTTTTACACAGCTTGGATATTCACTTTGTCCCAGTGCAACAGTGGTAACAAGACGAAGAATAAACATAAATCCAGATCTGAATCCCTACTAGTTTGCCAAATATTTAAGAATAATTATTTTTCCTCCCATTCTAGCAGACCGACGCTTTAAAAATCCTCTGAGTTTTGACTGTACGCAGAGAGTGTGCTTTCCTGAAGGTAAGACCCACAGCCATTTCTCAATTTCACAGAACAAACATCCTTACAATGAAACAACCTCAGACGATCAATCAGCAAAACCCTTCAGTCTCACCGACCGCATTCAACAAGTCCAGGTTATTTGCTGCAAGTTTCTTTCCTTTCAGCCTCTGGTACTGTACAGTCACACTAATGGGTATCAAAAAGGATTCTCAGAATAAACTGTAAGGAGTCATATGACATAAAAGAAGCTGCCCCCAGGATAAGTGACACAGTGTTCATATTTTTGAAAGACAAGGCTGCTTCCAGTAAGAAAGATTCCCTGCTTACTTCATTTTAGACTTTAAAACAAACAAAAGCTTTAACATTTTAAAAGGTTAGACACATTTTTTACTCCCACTGTTTCTTAATAAAACACCATTTGTGTGGGAAACCAGCTTAGCGTATACTTTAAAAGCAAGCAAACCATTAATTGATCCAACATGTTGGCAGTTTTAGAGAAACTCACTAAAGAAGAGCAAGTGATGCATCTTAAGTTTTGAAACAGCCTGAGCTTTTCTTTAAGGGTACGCAAGTATGCCAAGCTCCTACTACTTTATACTGCTTACTATGTAATCGGTGATACTTAAAGTACCAAGAAGTATAATCTGAGCAGCTATTAAACCATGTGTGGGTTATAAAGCACAGTTTCAAGAAGCTCAAGAGGTTTTGAGTTGCTTGTCTCACAAAACCAAGGGAAAATACTAGTTGTGTCCCCCCCCCCATTTTCCATCAATCCTACTGAAGAAACATGAATTTGCCAAAATAAACAGTTAATCTCTTAAAGAGGCTGTGCACAAGAGGTTCCAAAAGCGCTGCTTTTGCATCAGAAAGTATTGTAAGTAATACAGTTAGGCAATAAATTGTTTTTCAGCATGTCCATATGAACTAGTTTACTATGGAAATTTAAAATGTCATTTGAATAACATCCCATTTTGCAGCCTTTCTGTGTTTCGGCTTGCCCCTAACTCTGCTAAGACTCAACTGGCATGAAACAGCTGGGCACGATTAGTTACTGGATACAAATCAAATGGAGATTTCACAATAGGTGGCATTTCAGTCTCCACGGCATAGGCTGCTGATATAAAAGACCCCTGGCAGAAACTGCTATCCCGAAATATAAATCCGGTGATCTGTTTTTAAAACAACACTACTGCAGATTCACAGAATCACA
>VXBZ01000877.1:4591-18969 GCA_013399135.1 Heliornis fulica
GGCAACCTGTTCCAGTGCTCCACCACTCTCACAGATAGAATCACAGAATGATTAGTGTTGGAAGGGAAAATATACCAAGAAAAAAAAAAGGAATAAAACTCAAACCACATTAAATGTTCATAGAAACCTATTTTAAAAGACCCCTAAATCCTCCTTTTCCCCACAAACTGTGTTGCTGGCAGCCCTGTGCCCCCCACCACTGCGAAGGGGTTTTGTATGTTTGTGTCCTTCCAAGTGTAAAGGGCCCAACTCAGCTGAGCTCAGCACAGCAGAGAAACCTGCACTGCTCAGGAGAGCAAATAGGAGCAGTGTGGTTTTGTTTCCAGTGATAGAGCACAGTGGGGAGGGGAGAAAAGGGCCTCATGCCAGCCCCACAGAGGCACAGAATGGGGCTGTGACCTCAGTCACCTTAGGGCTCCCCTCTCAGACCCCCCAAAATGCACAAGAGTCCAAGGGAAAAAAAAAAAAAGTGACCCTATGGGGAATTTCTAATCTCAGCAGTGAAATTTAGAAGGTCTTCTGCATCCTCTGCTGCCCATGCAGGCCACCAGTCAAGACCAGCTGGAAATCTTGTGCCCTAGCCAAACACATCCCATAGTCAAAATCCCTAATGAGCTCTCCACAGAGCTGTTTTTACACCCTACCACAGCTCAGGGCACCAATGTCTCATTAAAAAAAAACTGCTTGTGTTGTACAGTGGCTTCTGAAAACCATTCCCCATAAAAAGAAAGACTTGCATTTTACCTTAATGAGCTTACAGATGACAATATAGCCTGATTTTCCATGATACCAGGGTCTTGGATGCAGACAGTCAGCATACTTGGAAATATAAACCCCTGTGAAAGGAAAGCAGTGCCAGATAATGTGAATCATCTGTCAAGTAAAGCTGATTGCCAAAAAAAGCCCTGGAAAGAAGACCCTCCTTGCAGAAATGGGAGTCTCTACAGAGCCAGTGCTACAAGCCAGAGGAGCATTTGCTCCTGTAAAATGGGTAAAATTCTATTTTCCCTTTTTTTTTTCAGGCTGCTGGAATAACACAGCACTGCATGTTTCAGGGGCTGCTCTAGGAAGGGAATTAACTTGGGTTTCTCCTGGGAGAATTTGCCCAACTAATGTCAGTTTTACCCACAATGCAGGAAAACAGATTCACAGAATGGTGGGGTTGGCAGGGACCTCCAGAGATCATCATCTGGTCTGACCTCCTTCTAAAGCAGGATCACCCTGAGCAGGCAGCATGGGAAAGTGTCCAGGAGCACAGGGTTGGAATGTCTCCAGAGATGGAGACTCCACAGCCTCTCTGGGCAGCCTGGCCCAGGGCTCAGGCACCCACAGAGGGAAGAAACTCCTCCTCATATTGAGATGGACCTTCCTGTGTTCCAGTTTGTGGCCAGTGCCCCTTGTTCTGTTGCTGGGCACCACTGAGAAGAGTCTGGCCCCATCCTCTGAGCACACACACTTTAGATATTGGTAAGGACTGAGCAGATCCTCTCTCAGTCTTCTGTTCTCCAGGCTAACCAGCCCCAGATCTCTCAGCCTTCCCTCACATGAGAGATGCTGCAGGCCCAGAATCACTCTCATATCCCCTGCTGGACTTGTTCCCTGCCTGTCTTGAACTGGGCACCCCAGCACTGAAGACAGAACTCCAGTTGTGGCCTCACCAGGACAGTGTAGAGGGGGGAGAAGAACCTCCCTGGACCTTCTGACAAAAACATACCCAGTGAAGGCTCATCTCTTGCAGCAAGATCTGCTGAAGGGCTCCCAGTTCAGACTGCAAATGGACCAGGTACTTTCCCAATTTGGAGTCATACAAAGACAATGAGGATGTTTATGTGTGGAGAACACACACTGCAAGGGCAGGAGACCCTCCCAAGCCTTTTCTTTGGCTCTTTATGGCCCTTCAGCATCCCAGATACCAACATGAACTTTCTACCCTGTGACAACACCTACTCTGACATGCTTTATTCACATCCCTTCTCCACCCATATCACACACAGATTTACTGGGCATGGAGGGGGGTTGGCTCTTCCCTCCTGCTTTATATTTGTAGGCAAGATGGGTAGAGAAACACATGGGAGTGGAACAGGGACCAGGCAGGGGAAGGGCTACAAAGATACACACCACAATATTCCTGTCATTCCATCAGAACTAAGATATACACCCAGATAAATAACCAGTTCTTGCTTGGTTTTGCATTTGCAGCCATTAAGTTTACAGTAATTAGCTGTCTTGGCCTGCAAAGACTTGCAGGATGAGCAGTCAGAGAGGTTCTGCTTCTGGCAGCAGGATTTTTTTTGGGTAAAGATGTGCAGTGCAGGACTTGTGAGGCCTCAGACCTTTGGGTAAGGAACAAGCACGTTCTGAAAAGTGCTCTGACATGTCACAGTCTGCTCTGGTTATTAACAGGACTGTTGGCAAAAAGCACAGCAAATGGACTCCCAAGAGCAAACCAGCAGGGAGAGCTGCCAAAAAGCCACTTTGGTGACAAAGGTTGTTATTAACAAGGGAGAAAAAGCCTGAAATGGAGAGGGGAAGAGACAATAACTCATCTGGTTGAGGAGGCAGAAGGAAAACACTGCTGCTTGCTTGAGCCAAACAAAAGCAGTTTCCCATGTAAGAAACATGGATTTTTGCAGTAACAAGGCAATACCAGGAGTTTGCCTGGGCTTTTGCTTTTGTTTTTTTTTAAACAGCTGATAGCCACAGAGCAGCAAACAAGTGTCTTGATCCTCTGACTGGAAACCTTACCTTTTGCTGGGTCACCAAGAGTGGAAATAGAGCTGCTGTTTACACGAAGGCCTGTCTGACACACCTCTTTTGCCTTCAAAAGAAGAGACAATCCCTTTTACCATCTATTTTCAAAGATGCAGCTACTGAAATCTGTAGCATGAGACAGATGGCAAAATCCTTGCAACAGGCAAACTCATACTGCAAGTCAATTACACGTTGTTAGGGTCCCAAAACTCTTGTAGGGTAAAGAAAACTAAACACAGTGTCCACAGGAAGGAAAATTTGTTGTTTCACACACTAAATACTTGCATTTATCAAGCATTGCTACAAACAAAAAACTAAGTGGAAGCAAAAGCTTGGAAAAATCTGGATAAAGTCCAGCACCTCCAGAAACCACTGCAAGTGTAAGGCTGGACTTTGCACTTTCTTTATCTCTATGGGCAATTTGTGGTAAAATAAATGCAACTAGTGTAGAGGTAAAGGACATTTGCTACTCTGTGCTTACTCCTCTGTAGACTCACAGTTACTGCCTTGGGAGCAGCTCACTGGCTCTGATTTAATCCACATCTGAACCACATTCAAAGCATGCAAAGACCAAATGTATATGGACCAAAGAGTGGTGACAGGAGCAGTTTGAACTTATTTTGGGTGAGAAATAAAAGTGAACTGCTTGAATTGCACTCAGGTCCTTTATAGGAAAGGCTGGACAGTCATCTCACCTAACTCCTGCCTCCTGTAAGGCCAGTGCCTAACCAGCTGGACTTCTCTGAACAAAGGAGAGAGGCACCTCCAGAGGCAAATTTAGCTTGAGGGTATTAGATATCTGTTTCAAAAGAGGTCCAACTGTCCTCTGGAGACCTCCCTCTTTCCTAGGGACCGTGCAAGGAGCTGTCACACTGATCAGACTGTGCTAAATGTCAAACTGCTAAAATGAAGTGGGACAAACTGAGACCAAAAGTGATTCTGGTGAAGTTCATTCACAGGATCACAGAATCCCAGACTGATCTGGGTTGGGAGGGACCCCAAGGATCATCGAGTTCCAATCCCCTGACACAGGCAGGGACCCCAACCTCCAGGCCTGGAGCTGGACAAGGTCACCCAGGGCCACATCCCACCTGGCCTTGAAAACCTCCAGGCTTGGGGCATCCCCCGCCTCTCTGGGCAGCCCCTTCCAGCCCCTCACCACTCTCTCCAGGAAGAACTTCCCCTGATCTCCAACCTGACCCTTCCCTCCTCCAGCTTAAATCCACAGACTGAATCCAAACTGAACAGAACTAAACAACTAAACAGTGTTCAGACCACTCCCATCCTGAACAAAATGATATCTACAGTGATTTAGCACAGCACCATATCACTTTAAAAGCAAACTCCCTCTAGATTCCCTGAGCATCCTTGCATAGACAAACTCTTTTCCCAAAATTAAAAGCATCCTTGTGAAAAGTGGGCAGGAATAACGCTCCCAACAGCTGTGTCTCTCCACCTAGCTGGTAAAACCAAGGGAACTTGCCCCCAAAAAAAACTGAAAACCTCCTGCCTTCTGTCACAAAGGCACTTTTCTAAGCTTATATGAAAGGTTTCACCTGCCTGTACTTGACCATAAATCCACTGGTACAAAGTGAGACTCTGTCTATCTCCCTGGAGAGGACAAAGAAGGCAACCAAATCTCAAACAACAATGATTGCACTGGGGCACAGAGAGCCAGGTCCCTTCAGTCCACAGATCTGCTTGGCTTTGGTGGGACAGAGCACAGGCACTTGGCATCAAACTTCTTAAGCTAAATAAACATTTCAGGTTACCTCTTCTTCATTATCAAACAGGAGAAATGCAAAGGTCTCCTCCAGCTCCTCCTGGCTGTACCCAGCGGCTTCCTTTGCTTGGGCAAAAGCTTTGAGCTGTAGAAGACACAACAACACTTTGTTGTAGCTGCTTCAAGCCAGAGCCAAGTGACATATCAATGGTGTAAGCACAGTGTGTCCCAAGTACAGCAGCCAGGTGATGCTGAACCAGCTCACATGCCCACACATACTTCCTTCCCTCAGGCACCTGTGCACCCCATTCCCCACAACAAGGGCCCAAATCCATGCATCTCTCTGTCCACCTGTCTCTGCCTTTGTCCCCAGCAGAACATTTGCCATGTCTTCCAAGGGACAGCAGGTACATCCAGCCTCACAGCACCATGCTGTGCTTGTTCCAGCCTTATTCTGCCTTGTCACAGCCTCATCAGCTACTGGGGAATTAGTTTCACTGAGCAGCATGTGGGCTGGTGAAACATAACATTCAGTAGCCAGCTACAGCCATCAAAAAACAAATAGTTTCAGCAACAGAAAATATTCCAACAGAAGGGGAGATGCTTGGAGGCACCTCTGGTTTTTCCTGTCTCTAATGACCAGGAAAGCCTAAACTATTTGACTAGAGAGCAGGTGCTATCAGGCAACTACAATTCAGTGGGTTTGGCTACAGAAAAACAACACATGATGCCAATTTCTTTTGTCTGCTAATTAAAGCAGAGCATGTTCTCAGTGCAGACAGGGAGAACATCATGAAACAGAACTGGGTCTGAATCCACACTGGTTTGGGGCTTTAAAAAAAAAGAAGTTGTAGAAGGATGGGACTTTTTTAAAAGGGTTAGATGATAAGAAAACAATCCCATCACTGCTTTGCAGGTAAAACAACACATGACCTGATACCTGCTTTCCCATTTTTTTATCCAGCTCCACAGTGACTATTCCAGATTTAGGAATTCTGTCTAAACTCTATTTAACTCAGGACAAGCAGCAGACTGGTCACCTCCAGTCCTCAGAGGAGAAAGCCTGTCTTCCATGCCAATGAGAGTGGACATGTAGGGATGAAGGCATTTTAAAAGTGATTCTGTACACACTCCAGTCAGCTGGAGAAAGGGAATCTGGGTTAAAACTGGTGCTTGCACAGGCATGAGGGCAGACAAAAGAAATGCCACATGGAAATCTGCATTGCTGTGAATCAGCAGAAGCACAATCCAGTTAAAGCTCTCCTGACAGCTCTCAAATCAGCATTTCAACCTGCCCCAAAGGTCTTCTCTGGGAACCACTGCTGAGTTTTTGGCAACATTGGCTGAATGGACTTGTTGTTCCTGCTCAGACTGGGAAGGAAGGAGTGCAAGGAATCAAAGAACAGGCTCCCTTCAGTCAGGGCTGCCAATGGGGCTCTCTAAGGCAGGCAGATCAGCCACAAGCTGCTAAGGTAAGACAGACCTACCAATAAACCAGCATTCAGAGGTGTCTGCAGCTCCCAAAGAAATAACACCCCTTCCCAAGCTGCCAGCAGTACCCAGTTCCTCCACCAGCCTTACCTCACTTAGAAAAACATTGTTTTCCACCAGAATTGCTTGGCTGTACTGAAAACCATCCTGAGATGTGGAGTCCAAGTAGGAGTTCTGCAGCACTGAAACTGCCATCTGCAAAAGGGAACCCGACTCTTCTGACTCTGGGTGAAAATCTAGAGAAAGCAAGAAAAAAAACATGTGCAAATATTAATTTTAGGCATCCTTGGATCATTATGGGACCTCAGATGAGGTGGGTGGCATTTAACAAGCCCAGATCTCCATGAAGCAGTCCAGCTCACCAAGGAGCAGCAGCTCCCCTCCAGGCACACAGGCCCTAAGGCTTGGTCTTCAAGTCAAATTGTCTTTTGGCAGGAGGAATACAAGCTCCCTGTTTGAAAGTGAGACCTTGGAAACCTTTGCCACAGGAGAAAAAAACTAAATAAATTCATTATCAGCAGCTAGAAACAAATCAACTTTATGCTGAGCAGGTCTGAATGTTTACTTGTGGCAAAAA
This sequence comes from Heliornis fulica, assembly GCA_013399135.1. Taxonomy (NCBI): domain Eukaryota; kingdom Metazoa; phylum Chordata; class Aves; order Gruiformes; family Heliornithidae; genus Heliornis; species Heliornis fulica. The sequence goes on from VXBZ01000877.1 coordinate 11,134, forward strand.
GTTGCTTAGATTCACTGCACAGTCTCTCCCCCCTGCACATAGGGGGAATCTTGGGGGATGTTCAGTTTCTCAGGGTCATCTTGTTTTGTTAAAAAGATTTTCAGGTCTTGAGGGAATGTTGTTTTCAATACCACAAAAGGAAACCTTCCTTCAAAACCTCAGTGGGCAGAGTTATCTCAAAGCTTTCTCACCACCTCTGAAGATAAACATCCCAGTAAAACATTTCCCAACAGCATCCCACCAAGAAGAGGTCCCAAAACAGTTGACAGATAAAATACCAACACAAGGGAAGGCCCTGCAGTGTTTGTGCTCTTGCAGCTGCTATAATCCAGATATTAAATAAAGCAGCCACTTCAAAATGGATGAAATCCTGGGCTCACTCTCTGTTGCACATATAAAAACCTTTTTATTACTGGTTATGATTAACAAGTGATAAGATTTCAAACCCCAAGCTGTGCTTGCAACACAGACACATTGAAAAGTCTTTTGAGCCATAAACTAGAATATAGTCATCTGTAAGGAATGAAATGTAGAACCACCAGGTATTGCACACTGGCCACTCCTGAAGAAAAACCTCACCTAAATTTCTGAGGACAAAAGTTCTCATTTTAGGCTCAAAAGCTGCTTCTTTGCTAAGGAGAAGCAAGACAACACCTGTTGTCACCCTGCAGCCTAGTTGGTGTTTTAACTCCTATTTTTAAAGGGTAATTTTTAATTATGGGTTTGGTTTCTTTTTCTTTCCCTCCTCTCAGTTAAAAAGGAGAAAATACAGAATCATTCTCTAAGTCAGAAATCTTGTTCCTCTTAAACTACTCAAGGCCAAAAAGGGATCTAATATATAGATCTGGAAAAATAATAGTTCAGATTGCTTGTATTAAACTCATTTAGCTACAGTGCTCTAAGCCAGCTCAACCAGTCTGCACTACTGGGCTTAACTGGGGAAGGGAAACAGCGTCTGCTTTGAGTGAAGCAAAAGAAAATGCAGACAAGGCAAAACCTGGAGGGGAAACAGTATAAAAACAGCTCTAAAAGGGTTTTAAGAGTGGAGAGTGCAGGTGGGAATGGAAATTTGGAGCACAGGAAGGAAAGTCTTTAAAAGTTCTTTTGCCTTGTTTAAACTTGTTCTGGGGTCTTTTGTGCCCTCTTGTATTCACTTTCTAAACCTCCCACTTTCAGGCAATGCCTCTGTCATCATTAGGAGTAAAGCAGGTGAACACAAGCAGAATCTCCAGCACAGAAAAACGAGAAACAAAGACTCCTTTCTTCCAGCACATTCTCAGGATTATTATTTTCCCTCTTTAAGCCTAATGAGGGTATGAAGGGATATTAAATTTGCTCACTTTTTTTCCTCATTTGTCTTTTATTTTGCTTTGTCTGTGTCTCTTGCATCTTGCCAAAGTCAACAAGGTAAGTCAGGGACTTCAGACTCTTCCATGGAAATCAGATCAGGGACCCAGATCCCAGCTCAAAGCTCTGCTCAACATCTTGGACCAACCATGTTTCATTTTGCTACCAGCTCTGAGCAAGACAACAGTGTTTGTGTACAGAGCCATCCTCTACCAAGTGACAGCCCTGTCCTCAGCCTCTTCTCTAACAGCTTAAGCTCAGCTCCCTTGACAGCTCCCCACTTTTCAGAGGGAGATATACTGCTTCTCCCACCAGTAGCATCCCACAACCCTGCAACACTGGCTAGTTCATGGTCTTGGGGTATGAGAAAGGCCATGTCTGAATGTGCAAGCTGGGAGCCACTTCTGTTTCCATGCAAGACACAGAGCTGACAAAGAGAGATTATGGGGTTAAAAACCCCACCAGGTGCAGAACACATATTGAGGGTGTTAAATCAAAAGCGCTGGAGATTTAAGGGGGTAAAAGGTGATGGCTTAAAAAATAAAAATCCTGGGAAGCTCTTGGAAATGCCAAAACCCCAGAAATTCTGCAGGTAATAAACATTTGTTCTGTCCTGCAAGCTCAGCTGCAGCATAAAAATTTAAGTCCAAATGGGGAAAAAAAAAAGGTTTCTGCAGGAATACATAAATATTTGAGATGAAACATTTTCAGAATCTGGTACTGAGCTGGGCAGCCTGCTGGGACCCTCATCTGCCCTTTGAGGTTTCAGGGGCTCCTTCAGATCTGTTCCTACCCCAAGGCAGGGTGTGCACTCACAGAAATACACACAAAACCCCTGATGCACCCAGATCTCAGCTGTGGGAGCAAAAGGCACTTGACAGTCTCCACGCAGGCTATGAGGAGGTGAAAGTGAAAGTGCCTAAACCAGAAGTAAAAGTGAAAGTGCCCATTCCCTTCTGACTAGCTTGGACACATCATTCCCACCACTGAGTATCTCCTGGGAACGGGACTGACTCCTCATATGGGGTCGGTCAGAGACGCATCGCAGGACGGGCGGCTGGAGGAACCCAGCAGAGCTCTGTGCCAGCACGGCCGAGCTGCACCCACAGCAGGTGTTATCCCTGAAATCCCTGGGGAGGGGATCCAGAGCCTGTCCTAGCAGCTTCCCACCCTAACAGCAAGGCAGAAAAAGCAGTTGCCTTCACAGGTATTAATATCAGTTGCCAGCACTGCAAGTAAAGCCAGGCTTTTGCTCGTCAGTGGTTGTGCATAGAATCATAGAATGATTAGAGTTGGAAGGGACTCCCAGAGGTCATCTAGTCCAACCCCCCTGCAAGAAGCAGGGACACCCCCAACTAGAGCAGCTTGCTCAGGGCCTCAGCCAACCTGGCCTTGAACGTCGCCAGGGATCCAGGGGCATCCACCACCTCCCTGGGCAACCTGTTCCAGTGCTCCACCACTCTCACAGCAAAGAACTTTTTCCTCATCTCCAATCTAAATCTCCCTCCCTCTATTTTAAACCCATCACCCCTTGTCCTGTCACAACAGGCCCTACTGAACAGCCTCTCCCCATCTTTCTTGTAGGCCCCCTTGAGGTACTGGCAGGCCACTAGAAGGTCTCCCTGGAGCCTCCAGGCTGAACAGTACTGTGTCCAGTTCTGGAACCCCCAACATGAGAAGGACATGGACCAGTTGGAGAGGGTCCAGAGAAGGCCACAAAGATGATAAAGGGGCTGGAGCACCTTTCCTACGAGGACAGGCTGAGAGANAGGCTGAGAGAGTTGGGACTGTTCAGCCTGGAGAAGAGGAGGCTCTGGGGAGACCTTCTAGCGCTCTGCCACAAACATGCACAGTAGGCACAAATTTACAGGGAAAACGCTGTGCCTTTGTCCTGTTCATGTACTTTACCCTGAGCAGCCACTCCCAGAGCCTGGATGCCAGCCAAGGTGGATCCTTGGTCTCAGCTGGGACAGCCCATGAAGTCAACACAAGGTTTTACCCCTGCTCTGATGCCCCAGGAGCCAGGCTGACCCCAGACATTGGATATGCAGTGCCACATTAGTGCAAGGTGGTAGGAAGCATCTTTTACTCTATGTGGTGCTTTCACAGGGAAGACAAGCAATTTCTGGAGTCAATTATCCTGCAACTGCTACAAGTTGCAAGTAAATCATTGTAACAGATCATTACAAACCACCTCCCTGCAGCAGGTGTTTCTTCATCCTCTGAGAAAGAGTGTGGTTGCCTTGCATGAAGGTCCACAAGCTGTCAGCTGTGGAGCTATTTATCCCCAGAAGAACCAAGCATTCATCTTGCTGGGCAGGAGGGGATTTTTGGAAGGCACAGCTCTCTAACTTTTGTAATTAGCTGAAAAAAAAGCAAGCAGGGTGATGCAGCTTCACTCTCCTAAATACACATCCTTAGTCCAAAACCTGTGGACTGTTCTGGATGAAATGCTGTTTTATAAAATCCCCTGTTCTGACATATTAAAAACACTGTTCCATAGTGAGACACAGAGAATGATGCTGCTCTGGAAAACCAAGGGGCTGGATTATATTTTAAATTACCTCTGGGCTCAGGTAGTCCAGGAATGCAGATATCTAGTCTGCAGGAGCTTTTCTAATGCTTTTCTCCTCAATATCAGAGACTGATAGTATTTTTTAGTCACTTTGAGGAGTAGGGTGATGTAGGGAACCCTATGTGCCCTCTCTGGAAAGCCATCACTGTGCCCAGAGGCAACACAGACTTGAGCTCTGCCAATACCACCTCCCACTGTGATATCTGAGTGCATCTAGTTGGCTGGGAAGAAAATATTACTAGTTTCCTCGTGGATAAGGAAGGCTACATTCCTACAATATGTGAAAAAAATCATATGTAATAAGAAATTTTAGCAAACCTGGTTGTTTCAAACTGTGCCTCAAATTCCTATCGGGAGAAGGGAGCCCCAACATGGCCATACCTGAATATACAGAGAGCAAGGGGTAGAAAATCAAAGTCATAGGTGTGAAAAGCTGAGAAGATCCAACTGCAGCCTACAACTCCCTGACAGAGAGTCAGAGATGATGGAGCCTCTCTTCTGGCACCAGCAGATGGAAGAAATACAGGGGAACACCTCAAGTTGCACATTGGGACTGGGTGGGAGGATGAAATTTTTCCCTGGAGGGTGATGCAGCCTTAGGACAGGTCACAGAGGTGTGGGTCCTCATCCCTGGCTGCCAAAGCCACAGCCACCACTCTCATGCTGGAAAAATCTATTCAGAGCAGGAGTCCTAGACAAGAGAAACCTTCCAGGTAACATTTCTTTGACTCTGTAACACCCCCCTCCTGATACTTTTAGCTGCTGACTTAATTAAGGATGTGGTTATTAGAGGTTTTCCCTCGTTAAGTCACTGCACAGGCAGTTGGTGCTGCCTTTCATCTCTGCAGATGCTCCTCAAAGCCCTGTTCTGTCACAGCTCCTCTCTTCTCATCTCACACAGTGTTGCCACCAGCTGTGGATTCACCCAGCTGCAGGTGTCTACACTGACTCTGCCCAAATCAAGCAGGAGCACATGTATTTGACACTTAGACAACTAGAAATAGCCCTTTCTTTGCAAATCTAGACAGCCAAGCCATTCTCCATGCTACTGCAGTACCCATGAGGGTGTAAAACAGTCAGATTTGATGTAAATGACCTTGGGGAAGAGCTCTAGACTCATGCTCAGCAAAGTAAAAACCCCACTGATGACAGGCTTGCCTTTGCTATGTTACATTTCATGGACACCTGGCATGCAGTCCACAAACACTTTGTTAAAACCCACATTAAACTGAGCCAACCACACAGCACCCACAGAACAACACCCAGCCCTCCCATGAATCATCAGCCTGCCACCACCTGAGCTCGTCTGCTGCCTCCTGGGACCCTGAAAATCAACGCTGGGGACATCCCTTGATCTAAAGCTTATACATAAGGCAATTGCATGTGCTGCAGTGATGTCCAGGGTCTCCCAACACACAGGCAGCCTTGTGAGAGCGACAGTAACGGTTCATGTGTTAAAAACAACCTCCCCAAGGCAGAGCTCTCCCATATGGGAGAAGAAGGAAATAGAACAGACTTGTTTGCAGCTGGAGAAAGCTGCCATGCAGCCCAAAGTACTGCAGATGTACTCCTCCAGGTCATACTACTTACTCCTTTTGCCTTTGAGCAAGCCTGAAAACCTCCCAAGCAGGGATGTATCCTTCTTCAAGTGTGGTTTGTTGCATTACTTCTGCTCTGGCTACAGATGTTCTCCTTTCAGCACTGACTTTCCTTCCCCTGGTCTCTTGTTCTGCTCCTGATAGGCAACACAGCTCTAACTGCATGCTCTCTATGGACCCTTTGGCTGTGGAAATTACCAAGACACAGTTGCAGTTTCAAATAAATCAAAACCAAAGCCAAGTATGAAAATCCCCAAGCACACTGAAACCAAACAATGAATCAGAACTAGTGGATAGTTATCTCACCACTAACCCCACCACCACCACTGGAAAAAAAAAAAAAAAAGTCAAACTGTGCAAAAAATAGCATTTAGCAAAAATCATAAACATTTCACTTTCTCATCTCAAGGCAATTTTAACCAAGGATAATCAGTTGGTCACTTTGGCAGGTGCCAGAGTGGAAAATATATATATTTCATGTAATAAAATCAGCCCAATTCCACCAAAGCTCTAATCCCACACATGTTTTGGTGGGTGGTTACAGTGACCTTCATAAGTCCTTGCCCTGATACTCCTCCTTTTTGCCTCCTGGCCCAGCTGGGGCTGCCTAATGAAGAAAACCAGCAAACTGCAGCAGAAAATCAAGTAAAAGAGACTATTTTTAATCCAGATAGATTCAGCAATCTGGATTGCTGCACAGCTCCACAACGAGTTGTGCCAACAGAGCTCCTAAATCGGATGGGATGTGGATGTTAGGGGGTATCAGCAGGGAGTATCTGGGAATGGGAACTGCTTAAGCTAGATTTCTAACTGCAAAGGTTTAAGAGGAAGACTAAAAATAGACCCAACTGGTATGCAAAAACAGGTCCAGGGCTCAATAATACAGTCTCTGGTCTTTAATAAGAACTTACACTTCTTACCTGAGCAGATAGGGAATTCTCTGACAAAATAATATTTCAATTGAAAAACTGCAGTTTCTGACAGTCTGATATGTCTGAAAATCAGACATTTTCTTGACTACATCTAAAAACTTTGTTCAACTGCAGACCAGTAATTTCCAGACTCAACCATAGGACACTGGAGCCCTGTAGTCATCACTCTGTTTGTTGCCAATCTCTTATGACCACTGTTAATGGGATCTATCATCCAGCACTAACAAACACCCTTATACAACACTTGGGGTAAAACCATGAGGTTAATGTCCTGACTTGAATCCCACAGAACAGAGCTTCACTCAGAACCTCCTGTATCTGCAAGGAGCACCAAAGCACCTGGCTACTGATTATTCTGGGCCACATACGTTTTCTTGCAAGTTAAAAAAAAGACCCCAAACCACCAAGCAAACCCAAGCACAAAACAAAACACTTTGTTTCCATGGAGTAAGGAACATAATTTACAACTATTTTTGTGCCATCCACCCTCCTGCTTTCTTCATCTATCCCAGATTATCACCCTTTAAGGACTGCAGAACCACAGCTTGGCAAGCTCTGCTCTTATCCAAGCCTCGGTGAGATAAATTGTTTAAGGACAATCTGGGAAGAGAACTGTTCAGGATTACAGCAAAAACTTATTTACACCACACACACACACACCCTTTTCTAGGGCAATTTTTAGGCCAGGCAGCACAGTTGATCCAAGGAGGGGAGCAAAGAGGCCTTCCAGCTCCCTGTGCCAGGAGCGCTACGCAGCTGATCCGTTTGTATTTCCACATCCCCTTCCTGAAGGACACCTGCTTTGAAAGGCACAGCAGCTCCCCAAGGGCAGACCACTGGTGTGGGCAGCCACAAACCCAATGGACGGACCAGGGCTCTCCCAGCTGTCTTGGTCAGCTAACAGAGCAAGCGGGAGCTTGGTCAAGCACACGTGTCACCAGCGAGCCAGATGAAATTAGATGCTAAAAGCTTCATTCTAAGTCTCAACGGCCTCCAGGCACCAGGGGCTCAAGGCAGGTGCCTCCATCCCTAGTCCAGGGGCTGCTTCCCCTCAAGCTCATCTCCACCGAACCGGGCAGCCCCGGTTTTGGAGAAAGCCGGCTTGGCTTCTCCATCCCGAAGGAAGGATGGAGCCAGCCGGCCGCCCTCCCCAGACGAAGGATGGAGCCAGCCGGCCAACCACCCCCTACCTCGCTCCCCGCCCTCAGCCCCCCAGCCCCGCTCACCCATGCCCGGCCCACCGGTCTCCTCTTCCCTCCGCTCTCCCATGGCCAAAGCTCTCTCCGCACCGTTCCCCGCCGCGCCGACCCTCACGCCTCCTTCATGCCGCCCCACCCGGCCCCCGGCGCGGCTCCGCTCCCGGTTGGGGCCCCGGGAGGGCGCG
>VXBZ01000878.1:1021-14283 GCA_013399135.1 Heliornis fulica
TAGGGAACCTGCTTTGGCAGAGGGTTGGACTCGATGATCTCTGGAGGTCCCTTCCAACCCCTCCAACTCTGTGATTTTGTCAGAGCTGTGTGGCAGCAGGGCCTGCAGGGGTTAATTGAGACTGTAGGAGCACTGTGTAGGGTGCACTGGGATGGGAGTGCAGGGAGACATGGTGGGGCTTGCAGGGGTGGAACAAAGCGCTGAGAGGGGCACAGCAGGAGGGGGTTGTGGGGGAGCAGAAGGGGCCATGGCCTTACAAGGCTACCCAGGAAAGGGCTGACAGGAGTGCTGCAGGGGAGGGTGTAGGGTGGCAGAAAGAGGGGGCTTGTGGGGATAGGGGTGTGCAGCAGGAGTTTGAATCTGTGTTTGTTCCCTGGATGGGGAGGTGGGGAGGCTCATGCTTGTGAGTGGGCTCAGAAGGCTGATCTAGACACCATGTCTCCAGGAGGTGGGTCGCATGAAGATTGAGCTGTTTGCCGATGTAGTACCCAAAACAGCGGAGAACTTCAGGTAAGGAGCAGCAGGCGTTCCTGCAGCGCTGCCTGGACCCCGGCTGCAGAGGCCTCATGGTGCAGGAATTCACTGCCTGCCCTCAGAACTGAACTGCTGCACTTGCTTTTCTGGTTTTCATTCCCAGAGAGATTTGACCGTGCAGCATCCCTGTTCCTCAGGAAAGCCAACTGGCTGGAAGGGGAAGGGCTCCTGTCCCTCTCTGCTCCCTCTGTGGAGCTTCTGATATGCTTAGTGAATTTATAAGCAGGGCCTCAGAGTTCTGTGCCACTGGCTGAAGGATCTCACATTTCACGAGATAAATTAACACCCCCTTTTCTCTGTGGAACACGATCCCTGCCCCACATTCAGTCTGGGACAACCTTGGTATTAAATATCCAACCTCCTCAACTGCAGAAAGTGTTCAAATCTGTTTGAGAGTGGAAGTTGGGAGGAGTTACTGCCAGTTTCCCTTTCATTGTTGACATCCTCAGTGCAGTAAGGCAACTCCTGCATAAGAGTCAGTGCAAATTAGCTGCATGCTGCCCTCTGTGTCCTCAGAGGTCAAACGTGATCCACACTCTGCTCTTTTTTTGTTTTTTTTCCAGGCAGTTTTGTACAGGTGAATTCAGGTAAGTGGGTTACAGTGTCCTTCTCAGTAGCCTACTTGGAGAAACAGGGAGGGGTGAGGAGGAAGAAGGCTCAGTTGGTAGTTGTTCTTACTGTACTAGTGCAAAACAAAACAATTTCAGAAGTCTGCTCTGGTGAAATTGTGACAGGCTCAGTTGGTCGCAGAGATCGCAGACTTTCCTCTTTGCACATGGCTTTGTTCCTGCTAGGGTTGCTCGAAAAAGCCCTGTCTGCACATCCCACCTGCTGATGCTGCAGATCACAGTGGGATCCCATAGAGATGACAGGGTGGGTGTTGCAGGGAGCCCTGTTGTTTTCTGGGCTGAGCCCCCTTGAGGTTTCCCTGGGCTGCTGATGGCACCAGCCGAGAGCCAGGCTGCAGTGCTCAGCTGTGTATCAAGGCAGCAACTAAGCTAGAAAGCTGGACTCCTGGGAGGGTTTTGTGTTGGGTTACCCACTAACTGCAGTGATTTTACTTTTTCTTTTCCATGCAGGAAGGATGGTGTCCCTATAGGTTATAAAGGAAGCACATTCCACAGGTAACTCATCCGCTTCTGTATAGGTGCTTAAATAGCAGCCGGAGCTCAGTGTGCTTCTGAGACCTGCCTTGAGGGTGTTAGTGGTCTGGGAAGCATCTGTAGGTCACAGCTGATGGCATCCTCCTATAGCTCTGGGAGATTTGTGGGTGCTGTCAGGTGTGTGTGCTGGGCTCTCTGGGAGGGATCCTCTGTCCCTGGTGTGCCAGGGTAGGGGTGTTTCTTGGCATCTGGCTCATTGCTGTCCCGTCTGGAACAGCCATGGGTCCCAAGGTACCTGATTGCAACCAGTCATTGCTACTAATTGTAGTCTGAAACTGCTGCATATAGACCCTGATAACTTCTGTTGTGCTGCAAGCAGAACTCCTTTTTATTGCTTATTATGCTTTGTGAGGAATTTTTCAACTGAGAACTCAGTATTGTTTTGCTTCTTTAGGGTAATAAAGGATTTCATGATCCAAGGAGGGGATTTTGTAAATGTAGGTACTCCTGTATTCCTTTTGTACTTTTCCTACTTGGTGTATGGTGCAACTGTTTCCAAGGGCCCGTGCTCATTAGTGGGATCTGTTGGCTGTCTTTACAAGTACTCAGTAGTAACTGGAGGTTTCCTCCTAGCCTACAGACAGTCTGCAACAGACTATAATGTACTTGAAGCCAAAGCTGGAGTCTTGGCTGAACCTACCTTCTCCTTCCCACAGTATTTCCTCTGTAAAGAAAGTGTGGCAATACAGCTCGAGGCTTCTCAAACTTGCAGAGATTTAATTTTGTTTTAACTCTGCCATCTTTCCCCTTCTTCTGTCCCACCCTCCTCCCCCAGACAAGAAGCCCTGAAAATTGCCATCTTTGTGGAAAGAGACCCTAAGTACAGAACCAATTATCTGCCATCTCCACAGGTTTCTGTCAGCCTATGGATGGCGAATGTTTTACTGTGTAGTTAGTAACCTGTCATGGTCCTCTGCAGAAATGAAGCACCTGAATTTGCTGCTGGTGTATGTAAATGTCAGGACATCATCAGTTTTGGGCTGAGTTTAACCCTATCTCTTTGCTTAATTAAAATTAAATATTTGAAGGCAATTGTGTAGCAATTGCTGTGGCTGACTGGATGTCTCTCATGCAGGGAGATGGCACTGGAGTGGCCAGTATATATAGAGGTCCTTTTGCAGATGAAAACTTCAAGTTGAAACACTCTGCCCCTGGGCTACTTTCTATGGTGAGTAGGAAGCAATGACATTATAAGATTATATGGTTTTGGTTCTTTTTCTGGGCCCTTTTCCTGAGTGTATCAGTTATTGTCCAGACCACAGAAATCTCCAATTAGATAGAAAATCTGGAAGACTTCCAGTGTTTTGTACCTACCTGTCAGAAGTCTACTCATGGGTTAATGAGATGAGTGACACAAAAGTCCTGATCCTGCAGCATCCTTTCTTTTTCACCTGTTATGTTGCTGGGGCAGGCTTTGTTTGATCAGCTGGATTCTTCCAGTTTTCATAGGGTTGCATGTGCTGGGTTTTGTGTTGTTCTGGGGTTGTTATTATTCTGTGACACCAACCTCAGCAAGGATGAAGCAAAGAGATTTGGGAGTTTCAAAGCCAGCGTTACCATGGTGTCGTTTTTAACACGTGCTTCTTGTTCAGCATTGCTGGTTAAACCACAGCTGCCTGATAGGAACAATACTTTTGCCACAGAAAGCAAGTGGAGCTGGTGCTTCAGTCTAGCCCAGCTCTTTCAGTTGCTCTGCCCTGAAACCACTCGCTTTGGGCATTCACCAGTTGGCTCAGTTACTCATCCAGTTCCAAATGTGGCCCAGAAAGAGGTGTCATGACACCGATAAGTGTACTGTGCTGTGGGAAAAGGGATCCATGCTGCTATTGCCAGCTTTGTGTTAGTGGCATGGCTCTGGAATCACTCTGCTGTGCTAAACCATGGGCCATCCCAGCTGGATCCTTCCTAAGCTGGCTAGCAATAAGTGAAAATCCAACGTGACCGTGGCCTGTGCAGTCCTAGAGTTGCAAAACTTGCCCAGTTCACTTGTCAGCCCAGAAACGTGCTTTAGTATTTCCTGCTTATCAGCAGAGCTTTGAAAAAATGAAGTAGGTTTAAGTATTGTGGAGAAGTTTTCTCAATAGAGCACAAGTGCTCTGTGTGTTGCACTTGGGTGTGAATTAAATTTCACATCTGCATGGCACCGTTCCCATGAACCCTGTGCCAGTGTGATCGTTACTGTTTTCATCCTGCTCATCAGAACAGATGCACTTTTGATTTATTTTTCTTTTTGAAGAAAACTTTCAAATAGCAGAAACCAGCTGCTTTTTTTTTTTTTTTTTTTTGTCTGCCCTGCTTCCTGGCTTTCAGTTTTCCCTAGGACAATACTGCAGCAGTAAGTACTTGTCACCAGAAAGTTCAGCCTATTTTCAGGACCATGCTCCAGAGCCCAGTTTCAGCCATCTTGTGCCGAACATACCTCCTTAGACCTATAAATAGAAGTTGGTGTTGTGGCTGGTGCACACCACTGGTGTCACTGGACTCGATGGTGTGCCATATCCCAGCACAGGGAACTCTCCTGCAGATGTGTCTTGCTTCCTTTGGTTTGTGTAGCAATAAGCTAAAAGCATGGCAAGGTCTGGAGCAACCGCTCCCTCCCATGTGAGATGCAGTTTTGAGAAGTCTTAATTTGTATGTTTTTCATATTTTGCCCTTCTCAACTCCCAGGCAAACAGTGGTCCAAGTACCAATGGCTGTCAGTTTTTCATTACGTGCTCCAAATGTGACTGGTTGGATGGAAAACACGTTGTTTTTGGTGAGTACCTGCAGCAGAGGCCTGGCATACCTGCTCATGGAGGCTCCCTGTGGTGCAGCCACTAAAATAAACAGCCATGGATTGCTTGCTCTTATCTCTGCTGGCCCAAGGATCAGGGCAGTCAGGGCAGTCAGCTACTGAGATGGATCACAGGGGAAACAAAACATTTTGTTTCCCAGGTTAGCTTTAATCTGGATCAGTTCCTTGATCGGTGTGTCTTGTTACTACCTAAGTTCTGGGGCCAGTGCAGAAGGGACAGAGAGGTGAGTGAAGGAACACCTTTATTCTCCATCATCTGAGAGCAGAGCTGAGATTTTTTGATAGCAAATGTGGGTTCACAGAATTACTAACTTTTCACATGCTCCACTTGAGCTGTAGGATTTTGAAGCCAGCCTTTAAGCTGATACCCTATTTACTGCTTTCTCCAATCCTTAAGTAACACTGATACTGTTCATTACTGATTGTGCATGGTTCCTAAGGTTGTGTTCATAGTGAGGTTGTTCATATCATCTTTCAGCACAGCTGGTGGAGGAGGTCTCAAAACCTCTATTTCTACATCCCTGTGATGGGAAAATGCCCTTAAATCTGTTCAAAATGTGGGAAATACATTTAAGAGGGATTGTTTCCTTCATCAGTTTGGAGATTGGTAACAAACTGACGTGCCTGATAAGCTATACACTGCACAAGACTTTTCAGGAGGAAAAAAAATCTTGTACCTCTGATGAGTGGGGGGTCAAAAGTGGCCATACTGAAGTGGATGCATTTTCTCATTCTAGGTAAAATTGTCGATGGGCTGTTGGTCATGAGAAAAATTGAAGTAAGTTGAATGTGCCTGTTTCTATGTGAATGTCCACACTGGAAAGTCATGTAGAGGATTAACAAGGGTTGTTCTCTTCTGTCCTGCTGTCAGTTTACAGGATACCAGGGAATGCCAGTGCTGATAACTGGTGTTATCGGTTGTCATCGTTATAAAACAGCAGGAAATCTGTTGAGCAAAGGCTGTCATATAGATTGACTTCAGAAATGCTGCCTGCTCGTGGTTGCTGGTTAGTCTTTGAGCAGGGATTGTGTTCTTGTGGCCTTAGTTGCAGTGCTTTGCATTTGTCCATGAAGCTGAACTGAAAAACTGTTCCATCAGCAGCTCAGACAAGAGCGTAACGCAGATCCCGTTGCCTGGGATTATTCAGTGGATGCTAAATCATCAGTTCTGCTGATCTGTGATCAGCATGTTTAATAAAAAAACCATAAAGTGAATCTTCTGATGGGATTCCAGGAGCTGAAGATAAATATACTGGGGGAAGGGGGTGTACTTACTACCAATGTTGTGATCAGGTATTGCAGCAAAATAATGAGTGGATCTCACAAACATCACCCAGTTCTTCAGCACAGCCAACACTAACTCAATGGCACACACATGGGGTAATGTGCACAAGGGCCTTTGCCATCAGAGAACCTAAAAAGTGGGGCAAACACAGAGCTGGCAGCTGTTCAGTAAAAGTTCAGAACTGTTCAGAAAGTCATGTGCAAGGAACATGGTACAATCCATTTGTGGGCAGCTGTCTTCACCAGAAGCACTGGTGGAAGGATTGGGGTGTGTCTGCCTTGCACATCACTGCAGTGAGGGGCAAATTAAAGGGAAGGAGTAAGAGACTCATGAAAGAGCAGCCAAGTCCAGCAGAATGAGAAGTTCAGAATGGGGTTTGCATTGTGACTCTCATACTTGGACTTCCCTTCAGTACAAGTTTGCTTTACTTGTGGCAGCTGTCATTAGTGACTTTTAAGATAGAGCAGCCTCAAGTGACATTATGGCTGCTGTATCTCACCAGAAACTCTGCAGTTCCCTCCCACTCAAAATAGGGGTATGATCTGTATCCCAAACTGAAGGAATTTCCCAAGCACAGAGAGTTCACCTGTTTGCAGTCAAGTCTGCTGACGAAATACATGATGGGGCTTCTGTGTTGCTCAGAGCTGTGTCTGGATTTCCCCATTCCTGGTCTTGCACAGACACCTCCTGTCAGTCCTCAAGTACCTGTCACTTGCTGGATTTGCTGTGCTGTTACAAGGTTTAATGTTATGTATTTGTTTGTCCCCAGAATGTGCCTACGGGTCCAAATAACAAACCTAAGCTGCCAGTTGTGATCTCTCAGTGTGGGGAAATGTAAAACAAAACCAGAAATATGGTAAGTCTCAGTGCAGGCACCCAGTGCAATGGAACTCTGGGCTGCTCTGCTCTGTTCTCAACTTATTTTTACATTCATTGGAGTCTGCAGAGAGCTGGCTCACCTCAGTGAAACACCAGAAAATGCTTCTGTAACAGCTTTAGTTTTTTGCCAGCTCAACTCACTGAAATGGTTTCCTCCTGAGCTACTTGGGCACCAAAGGCAGCACTAGAGGGATAATCTTTTGCAGCTGCCATCAAGGGGAAGATAGGGTTGTGGAAAGCTGTGCCTTGGATGGGGTGAGGCTGCCTTGGGGGCGAGGGACTTCAGAAACCAGTGTATGAACAGGGAGGGCAGCAGGGATCTAGCTGGTATTGCCTGGACAGTCTGGGGCAGGTGGGAGGCTTTGCTTTCACCTGCAGGTTTGTGCCCCTGTACTCAGCACTGGTGAGGCCTCCCCTCGAGTGCTGTGTCCAGTTCTGGGCCCCTCACTCCAAGAAGGACATTGAGGTCCTGGAGCGGGTCCAGTGGAGGGTGACCAGGCTGGGGAAGGGTCTGAAGAAGAAACCTTCTGAGGAGCAGCTGAGGGAGCTGGGGGGTTGAGTCTGGAGAAGAGGAGGCTGAGGGGAGACCTTCTCCCTGCCTGGAATGACCTGAGAGGAGGTTGGAGAGGTCGGTCTCTTCTGCTATGTGGCAGGTAGGGAAACAGCCTCAAGCTGCACCAGGGCAGGATCAGATCAGATGTTAGGAAAATGTTCTTCACCAAAAGAGCTGTGGGGGTGTGGGACAGGCTGCCCAGGGAGGAGGTGGAGTCCCCACCCCTGGGTGTATTGAACAGATGGGAGATGAGGTGCTCAGGGAGATGGTTTAGGAGAGAGCAGGGACAGTTGGATTCCATGATCACACAGGTGTTTTCCAGCCTTGTGATGCTGTGAACTCTGAAATGGCTACATAAAGTGGAGCATCCATGTGTGGGACAGGCAGGCATCAAGAAAAGAACATGAGGAAGAGAGGATTTGAACCTCCTTGCTCACTACAGCCGTAGGACTGCCATCACTGCCAGGCCAAGGAGTTGTCATGTTACATAGTCTTACTTCAGCTTGAAAAATTTGCACTGTCTTCATCAGAAAGAGGATGGGTTGTTTCCAGCATTTACTACTACTTAGGCTTCATTTTGGTTAAAC
Source organism: Heliornis fulica (assembly GCA_013399135.1). Lineage (NCBI taxonomy): Eukaryota > Metazoa > Chordata > Aves > Gruiformes > Heliornithidae > Heliornis > Heliornis fulica. The sequence goes on from VXBZ01000878.1 coordinate 8,817, forward strand.
CAGTAGACACATGTACAGTTTCATGTTTCCACTCTGCCATAAAGAAACACAAGCATTTAGACAAATCTGTCTAGATTTTAATGTGTCAGGCTGCAGCTTGTCAAAAATCTGCTGTATTGGCCTTTTGGTTGCCAATTTTTCAAATTTCAGCAGGCAGGCACTGATAAAAGCAAATGCCCACAGTTTTTGACCTTCTGTTGAATGATTTTCAAAGACATCTGGAACTGCCACACAGACATGTCCCTGCTTCCATAAGAAACACTTTTGAGTTCTGTGGTGCTTCAGGTTTCCAGAGCTCCTCCTATTTGATGAAGTGACTACAGGGAATGTAATTGTTCTTTAATTTCCCTGGTCCTTGTGGTGGCATTTATGGGTGTTTGAAGATAAGGACAACCTGGTTAATAGGCTTTTCTTACAAACTGATCCAGGCTGGTGGGTCAGGTCCTCTTCAGGGTTGTCAGCAGCATCCTTGTTGATCATTTCTATTTGGATTTTAGGAAAAGATTCTCCCCTGTGAGGGTGGGGAGGCCCTGGCACAGGGTGCCCAGGGCAGTGGTGGCTGCCCGCTCCCTGGCAGTGTTCAAGGCCAGGTTGGATGGGGCCTGGAGCAGCCTGGTCTGGTGAAGGTGTCCCTGCCCATGGCAGGGGGTTGGAGCTGGATGGTCCCTTCCAGCCCAAACCAGTCTGTGATTCTAACTTCAGACTGCTAAACCTGCTACTTGTCAAAGAACCTTCAAAACTGGCCAGGCAAACAGGCACTGCCAGTTTGATGTTCAGAGGTAGATACAGATGTCTGCTGTGGAGACCCAGGCGGACTCTGGAGTTCTCTAGCTCGGGGCTGACCTGAGCTGGTGCACGCAGCAAGTAGTGTACTTAAAAATTGCTGTAGTGTCACCAGTGTCACTACACGGTCTTGCAGTTGTAGGATGAGTTGAGAATGGCTCTTGGACATTGTGGACCTGTTTCTTCTTTGTTTCAGTGTTCCTTCACCAGGGTTAGGCCTATGCTGGCTCTTTGCAGCTCCAACTCCAGACAGTTTCCCCACTGCCCCAGTCATCTCCACAGGCCAGATCCTCGCTCTTGATGTTCTCCTGAAATTATTTCATAATTGACACCTCTTTTTTTTTTCTACATTTTGAAATGTAAATAAAAGATTTTGATAAATACGTGTGCAGTGTACATCAGAACAGGTTCTTTGGGCAAGAAGGGCCGTAGCATCTGTAGCAACCTGTTACCCCGCCTAGTTGAGTAGTGAACATTTCCTGTGTGAGGTATTGAGGGACATTGCTGTGATTGGTGATTACAAAATGGGGAGAAAAAGAGGTGAAAGGAATGTGGCAGTGCTGTGCTCCAACAGCTCCTTTACATAGCAGGTGACTAAGGCTGCTGGGCAGAGGAAATTCCTGGATTGGAAGCCCCTGGAACCTTTCTGCTGAAGCACAAGAAATCAGTGTGGCACGAAGGCTTCTGTCCCTGTCAGATTGTTGAGCTCTGGTGTGAGTTCTATGTCTCTCTTACAGTGAGGAGCCAGAGGTTCTTAGGGTAGTCAGAGTCAACAGGGAAACACCTCAAGGGGAGTTACTCTAAGAAGGTGGAGGGACCAATAGGCCAACCAAAGTCCCCCCACACTAATGCTCACAGCACGGGCAACAGACAAGAGGAGCTGGAAGCAGCAGGAAAACTGATGTGGTCACCAGTGTGGAAACATGGGGAAGACTCTCACAACTGGTGTGCTGCTGTGCATGAATATAGACTCTTCAGAAAGAAAAAGTGGTGGTGTGGCTTTGATGTCAGGGAGTGTTTTAAATGCCTAGAATGTAACAAGGGTGACAGCTGGGTTGAGTGTTTATGGGTAAAAATCAAGGGCTGGGGCAATGAGGCAGATACCATGGTGGGAGTCTGTTACAGACGTCCCAGTCAGGATGAGGAGGCAGTGAAAATGTTATAGAAACAGCTGGAAGAAGGCTCAAAATCCTGAGCCCTTGTCCTTTAAGGAGACTTCAACCTGACAGATACCTGCTGGGAATACAGCAGAGAAGGAACAGTCTAGGAGCTTCCTGGAGTGTGTTGGGAATAACTTCCTGACACAGCTGGTGAGGGAGCTGACTAGGGAGCTGGTGGGGGATGTTGCCTTGGCCACAGTGACCATCAAATGATAGAGTTTTCAATTCTGGGAGAAGCAAGGAGGACAGTCAGCAGAACTGCTCCCTTGGACTTGAGGAGGGTGGACTTGGACCTTTTTAGGGGCCTGGTTGACAGAGTCCCTTGGGAGACCTCAAAGGCAAAGGAGCCCAGGAAGCCTGGATGTTTTTCAAGAAAGTAGTCTTAAAGGAGCAGGAGCAGGCTGTACCCACGTGCAGGAAGGTGAGCCATCAGGGGAAAAGACCAGCCTGGCTCAGCAGAGAGCTGGAGCTGCAACTGAGGGAGAAAAAGAGGATTTAAGGGCTTTAGAAGAGAGGAAGGACAGGCCACTCACGAGAATTAAAAAAAATGTAGATGATATGCAGGGAAAACATTAGAAGGGCAAAAGTACAAGAAGAACTCAACCTGGCCTCTGATGTTAAGGGCAACAAAAAAAGTTTCTATCAATACATTAGTATTAAAAGGAGGAATAAGGACAACCTCTGTCCTCTAGTAGATGGGGCCAGAAACATAGTGACAAAGGATGAAGAAAAGGCTGAGGTGCTGAGTGCTGCCTTTGCCTTAGTCTTTAAGGGCAAGATGAGTTGTTCCCTGACTACCCAGCCCCCTTAGCCAGAAGACAGGGATGGGGAGCATAATGTAGCCCTATAATTCAAGAGAAAATGGTCAGGGACCTTCTTCAGCACCTAGATATGTGCAAGTTTATGGAGCCAGATGAAATCCAGCAGAGGATACTGAGGGAGCTAGTGAAAGTGCTCACCAGGCCACTTTCCATAATTTAGGAGCAGTCCTGGCTGACTGGGGAGGTCCCAGTTGACTGGAGATTAGTGAATGGGACACCCATCCACAAGAAGGGCTGTAAGGAGGACCCGGGGAACTACAAGCCTGTCAGTCTGACCTCAATGCCGGGGAAGATTATGGAGCAATGTGCAGGGAAAGCGAGTGATCAGGCCCAGTCAGGTTCATGAAAGGAAGGTCCTGCTTGACCAACCTGATCTTCTATGACAAGGTGACCTGCTTAGGATGAGTGGATGAGGGGAAAACTGTGGATGTAGTCTGCTTGACCTCAGTAAAGCCTTTGATGCCATTTCTCACAGCATCCTCCCAGAGAAACTGGCTGCTCTTGGCTTGGACAGGTACAAACTTTGCTGGGTAAAAAACTGGCTGGATGGCTGGTCTCAGAGAGTGGTGGTGAAGGGAGTGAAATCCAGTTGGTGGTCAGTCACCAGTGATGTTTCTCAGGGCTCTGTGTTGGGCCTGTTCTCTTTAATATCTTTATTAATGATGTGGGTGAGGGGGATTGAGTGCCTCTGCAGTAAGTTCACAGATGGCACTAAGGCAGGATTGTTGATCTGCTTGAGGCAGAAAGGCCCTACAGAGGGTTCTGGACAGGCTGGACCGATGGGCTGAGCCCAGTTGTATAAGGTTCAGCAAAGCCAAGTCCCAGGTCTTGCATTTGGGTCATGATAACCCCCACCACCACCGCGGCAGCGCTACAGCCTTGGGGCAGAGTGTCTGGAGGGCTCCCTGCAGGAGAAGGCCCTGGGGGTGCTGGCCGACAGCCGGCTGAGCCTGAGCCAGCGCTGAGCCCCCTGCCCAAGGAGGCCAAGGGCATCCTGGCTGCTCTCAGGGGTCATGTGGCCAGCGGGACCCGGGCACTCACCGTGCCCCTTACTCAGCGCTCAGGAGGCCCCACCTTGAGCTCTGCCCTCAGGTTTGGGCCCCTCCCTACAAGAGACACCGAGGCCTCTGCTGGAGGTGTCCAGAGAAGGGGATGAGGCTGGAGGATAAATGTGATGAGCGGCTCAGGGAGCTGGGGTTGATTAGTCTGGAGAAGAGGAGGCTGAGGGGACACCTAATTGGTGTCTCCAAGTACCTGAGAGGAGGGTGTGGAGGGGTGGGGGTTGACCTGTTCTCCCTAGTGACAGGCCATAGGACAAGGGGAAATGGCGTCAGGTTACGCCAGGGGAGGTTTAGTTTGGAGGAAAAGAACTTCATCCCAGGGAGAAGTAAACTTCATCCCAGGGAGGGTTGTCAGGCACTGAATGGGCTGCCCAGGGAGATGGTGGGGTCTCCATGCCTGGAGGGATTTGAAAACCAGTTAGATATCTTGCTGGGGGACATGGTTTGGTGGTGATTGGCAGAGTAACATGATGGTTGGACTTGGTGATCTGAAGGGTCCCTTCCAACCAAGAGGATGCTATGATTATGTGTTGTAAATGAGTGTTTGTAAAAAAGCACACCCCCCCATCACATCTCCATCAGGCTATTACATGCCATGGGTGTTAGGAATTTATGTGGGTGCTTTGAGGACAGAGCTTTGAGCTGGGAAGTAGAAGTAGAAATGGGGGCTCCTTATCCTATGTGTTACAAAAAGCACAGCTGCTGGTTCACACCTGCATACTGACTTTTGTCTCCCAGACTAGGGTTGCAAACCTATAAGGTACTCCTCACAGGTGCTGGACTGCAGTGTAATTTTTTTTCTTATACAGCAGTTTAAATGTAAAGGAGTTGGGACAAAGTCTGTTCTGTCATTTGCAGGCACTTCACCCCATCCAGATGCTGAGGGCTCTGCTGTGAGAGGGGGGCTGAAGGTTCCCAACAGGGAAGAGAGAACTGGACCAAGGTAGAGGTCCAGCTATGAGACAGAGGTGACCAAAAAGAAAAAACTCAGCAGCTGGTCTTGCTCAGTAAACATGTCCCAGCAGCTCTTCCCTGATGCTTTAGGTTGGAGCTTGCATCCAGGCAGCTTGAGGTGACATCAGAGGGAACTCTGTGGGCCAGCTGCAGAGTTTTACAGTTCTGGCTGTGGGGACTCAGCTTCACTGTACTTTTTCACATGGGAAACCAGCTTATTTCTGGGCCCAGGCTCAGCAGTTCTTTCTGTCTGCTGTATTTATGTGATCAGCTAGTGTTGCTTTCCACATAATGGTGGTCACAGAGCTTCTCCAAATTAATTAATAGTGCAAATCCATTACAACCTCTTTGTTATCATGGCTAATTATATCAGGTTACATTTCTCTTTGGTGCTGAATGTGCAGTTTGTTTTCCAGCATACATACCTTGCTGTTCCTCATCTGCTGTCCGAAAGTTTTCTCAAAGACCACATTTTGGGGTTTTATTCCCCAGTGATGATGTCCCTCTTCAGATACATTGCATATAGCAAATCCTGTAAACTCTTGTTGCAGTGCAGATGATGGATCTTGTCTCTCTGAGCTCCAGCATGTTCCTCCAATTCTGGATGCTGCAACTGGAGACAGTGTTTCTGATTGCATCTTTATTCACCTGAGGAACAGATTAGTCTCTGCACCCAGCCCCCCCCCCC
>VXBZ01000878.1:16593-40684 GCA_013399135.1 Heliornis fulica
CGTGAGGAACGGTTACGGATTCATCAACAGGTGAGGGCGCGGCGGGGGGAGTGGGGCGCGGGGGGGCGCCGCTGTCACCCTCCGTGGTGACACTTGGCGGGAGAAGCCGGTGAGGTGAGTCCTGCCTCAGGCCCCCTCACCGACGGCTTTTACCCGCCTGGTTTTTCGCCGCTGGGTTCTTGTCGTTGGTCTTGAAGCGAGCGGACTTCCATGGCGATGCCCGTCGCTTTGGGATCATTTTCTTGGTTTGAGTGGTTTGGGTTTGCGGGGTCTTGGGGGTGGTGAGTTGGGGTTTGCTTTTCTCTCAAAGGTATAAAAATCTGTTGGGTCTTACACGCCCAAAATGCTTAAACTCCTGCGTGAAAGTCCAGTCCCGTCCCGTCAGTGCAGGCAAAAGCGGCTTTTCAGCGCTGGGTGGTTGGAAATGTGCTTTCTTGAGGAAACCCTCGGTGTGCTCAGGCTGGGCTTCCATTGCAAGGCTGGCATGTATGCAGGGCTCTCGAGAAACCAGTGCCTACGAGATTATTTTTATGATGGTAGCTGATATTAAAGTAGAAAATTACATTTAGTGTTGTAAAATTACTGAAAATTTGCCTTTTGGAGAAGCCAGAATTGCTTTGCAAACCATGTCCAAGTGGTTTCATTTGGTGCTTTCAAACTGGTGCTTTCATTTGGCCTTTTATTTAGGTTTGGTTTAAATACTGTTTTTTTCATTTTTTAACTGTTACCTTATGACCCACTCTGAAGCATCTGTCAAGCCTCTTGGTTGGTTTTGAATCTGCAGCTTTAAAAATTTGACGCTGAGTCTGCCCAGTTTGCATTATTCTTATAGCATTTTAACATTAGACATCATACAGTCATCAGTGCTGTAAGCTTTAGTGTCTTCTGGCCGTTGTAAATGCATAGAAAATCATAGGCCACAAACTCTCCCTCTAGGGAAGGCTTTTTTCCCGTTTCCCTCAGTAGTGGAAATGCTCAGTGATGTGAGTCAAGCAAGGAAGCAACAGCAGCTAGTTAAGACATCCAAATGGCTTCCCCAGTCATTAATTTGGCAGCTGTTTAATCCCTGAGGTTGCCATTTTTAATGAGAAACCCAGAGTGATCTCGTGTTATCAAGAGATTAGAACCACAGCCTGAGAACCGAACCGTAGGACATTTCCTGAACTCTGGAATCTCTCTGGCTTGCTGCAAGGGAAACTTTGTGGGAACTCCTGCCCTTGCTTGTCATTGCTTCAGCCAGGTCTGCTTGCAGCTAAAATTAGCTTTGGAAATAAAGTTTAGCTTCGATGTAGGTGTACATTAGTTTGAAGTATTTCCTATGTTCTTTTCATGCTAAAAGTGCATTTCTGTTCTGAAGTCTTACTTTGAATTCGGAGTGTCAGTTGCTTCTCGCAGTTGTCAAAATAATGGATGGATGTCCCAGTTCACTGCAGGTTTCCAGGGCATAGGGAGTGCCAACAAACAAGGGGTCTCACTGCCTTTGTAGAGCTCGGCCTGTGATGTGCTGACTCGGTCCTCTTACCATCATTACTAGTGTTTTCCTAGTGTTTTCCTAATCTCTAATCTGATCACTGTTTTATTTTAGGGGTTAAAGGTGTTGAGGGGAGAACCATGTAGTGTGAATTGAGGCTAGAGGGGTTGTTAAGTCTTCATTATGGGTTTCTCTGGTGCCATTTCAAATTTTCTCTGAGAAAGTGCTAGCTACTGTTACACCACCCAAGCCATAGTACAGTTGTTGCTTCCAGATGCTGGAAAACACCATCAGGAACCATATGGCAAGCACCAAGCTTCACTACTAAGCAGTGTATTTTATCAGTGTGTACACCTTGAATTATATCTGTGTAACAGAGTAATTCATTGATGACAAGCATTGATGACTTCTGGTTTTTTTAATGTGTTTTCAAAAGGACTTTATAAGCATCTGTTGTGTTTTCCCAAAATCAAACTTGGGCAAGAGCGTGGAGCATTCATAGCTGCAGAGAGCACAGATGTTGAGCACTTCCTAACACCATTTTTCAGGTGAGGGTGAAGGAATGTGCTAAGCATTTTTGACTTTTTTAAAACGATTTTTTTACTGAAAACCTGTTCCTGGGCTCTTCAGCTTTTGGAGTATCTGGTACAAGATCTTGTGTTGCAAAGGAAAGTATTTAGGCTCAGGCTTTGCAAAGGCTTCTGCATGATGTGTTGTAGGACTCTGGAGATAGGCTGCCTTGTGACAGTCAGACCAGTTCTGCTTTGTGGCTACATTTTTCCAGTAACCTTTGAGGCTTGTAAGCATCAATACCATGAGGAAACAAAGTTTTGTTTTTTGGGTTTTTTTGGTTTTTTTTACTGGTGCCATCTGACAGAATAGCCATAGCTTGGATTGACTTTGGAAAAGTCCTGCCATTCTTGTGTTTTAAAGCTCATGGTGAGGAACAGCTGGCTTTATCTTTAAAAAAAAATAAAAAAATCATGCATACTTGCAGGCTTTCCAGTTGTGAGCATGCTTTCACACGAGGGAACCTCGCAATGTCTTTGAGTCATTCTAGGACATAAAAGCCACTTTGCTGTTGGTTTAAGCTGTTCTGCAGACTAATGAAACTAATACTACAGGGAAGTTCAGTTGTGAGTGCAAACCTGGATGTGTATGGCTGACACCAGCACTCACACCAGCACAGAGGCTTTCAGCTCTGCCTCCTAATTGCAGAACAGAAACTTAATTCAGTTGGCACCTTATTGTGGTTGTCCAGGCTCGCTTGGTGTGGTAATAGTGCAAACTGTGTCATGCTTGTGCTAAAGGATACTTTTGGGTTCTTGGAGATACAGGCTTGAGCTGTTCTCTGGCTTTTGTGATGGGAGAAATCCAAACAGCCCCTGTCAGAGAGGATTAGCCAGTCACTGTCAGCTGTTTGTTCTTCTGCAGCTATCTCCCCTGGTGGGATGTGAAGGGTAGAGGAGTGTGCAGGAGAGAGGAAGACCACTTTCACATGCAGCTTACTGGATGTCTGTGTGTGCTGACCCTTGCACAGACTACCTGCTGCTTTCTTTACCTCAGACAGTAAGCTTGTAGGGCAGTAGTCAAGAGCAGGTTGAGGAGCAAGGCTGATTCTGAAAGCTCTGTGTCCTGTCAGATGCCTGTTTTGTCCCCAGCCCAAAGAATGGAATGTTTTAACTGGGTTGATTTAGTGTGTGTTTCATACATGAATCTCCATTTCCTGTTGTCTTGCAGGAATGACACCAAGGAAGATGTGTTTGTCCATCAGGTAAGATTTCCTTGAAACTGAAGCGCGTTGCTTCTCTGAAACGTGTGGCACATGACCTGTGTGAGTAAGTTTGGAGCTGTGAGAGCATGCCTCACGTTTTCCAAGAACTGTTACTGAGCACAAACAACTGTTCCTCACTATTGGATTGCAGCCACAGCCTATCACAGCTGTGGGCTTTGCACATCCACGTACCACCAGCATGAGGACAGAGGTAGTGGGGTTGAGAAGGCTGATCCTTACAGTGATGGAATTTGCCCTGCCTGCAGGTAGGGATAACTGGAGTCCAGTTATGTTACCTTGTGGATTCATGTAGTTGTTGGTAAGCCTATGGAAATAAAGTTACATGAAAAGCTGGTAAGAGGGTGAGAAATTAGTTGAGCTGTAATGAGACCAAAGTGTCAGTGAAGACTTTTTAAGGCAAAACTTCTACAGAGTTTATTTATGGCTCTGTGGTTTCAATGAAAGACTGTAAACATTTTAATGGATACTTTTTTCCCAGTTAAACAGATAGGTATGCTTGTAGGTACATGTAGTTTATTTTGTGGAGTAGGCTGGCCTTAGTTTAGTCCTTGGTGCCTGAATTGTAAGTCTGTATGATCAGCAATGTGGTTTTACCCTTTCTGTGTTCAGATTTCTTGTGAAGCAGCACATGAGGGTTCTGAATGGAGCATGGCTTACTTCTGGCATTTAGGAGCCTGTGGTTTTTTTGTTGTTTGAGTTAGGGATGTACTGCTGCCGTTGTCAACAACAGGAGGGAAAAGAAACCCTGGAAAGTGATTTGTCTTGAGTGTGATTTGTCAGCTTCTTGCTCATGCTGTGTCTGAATTAACCTGTTGTTAAAGTGCAGAGGCATTTGTTTATAACAGGTTATTCTGTAATGGGCAGTGGAGAAAGGCCAAGTGAGTTTACTCAGTGTTCTGGCGGCAGGAATCTATATCCTGAAGGGAAGTGTTCAGGCTTTGTTACTTGACTTGCAAGTAGGGTAACTTGTAAGTCACCTTGACTAGATATTAGATTTCAGGACTTGTCAGGTAGCTGCTGTGTTTCCAAAGTACAGTTTGGAAATTGATTTGCTTTAATGAAATAATTTTCATTATAAAACAGTTATTGGGGTCTAATCTGCAAGAAATCTGCTTCTTCAGGAGTTACAGCTTGTGTATGTTTTCTCTCCAGCCTCTTTATCAAGCTTGGCTCTCATGAAGAGCTGTTACACCTGGCTGCTCTTGTAATAAGGCTTCCTGCCTTTCCCTTAAGCATCTTCCTTTATAGCTGAGGCTTGTGGGCATGCTTTTTTCATAGATTCTGTTCCATTTTAGGGGAAAGGAAAAAAAAATAGCAAACTCTGTTGCTGGTATCTTTTATAAACTTGTTGCACTTTTATTACTGTCCAGTTAGTGTTTGATAAGCAGAATGTGGCTGAGGGCAGTGTGTACTGAGTTATTAACTCACCTGTCAAAAATTCAATCCACTGCTGAACAGCACAGAGAATTCTGTGTTTTCTAGTAATGTCACTTAATGTGCAGGCTGTGATGCAGGTATTTGATGCTGACACCTTGGAAGAGCTAATCCTTGGCACATCATATGTGGATAGAGTAGATTTGTAATTAACTGATAAATGCTGTGGCTGAAGCGTGGCATTGGAAGCCTCAGAGAAGGAAATATCTTCTCTGGCTGTTTCCATAGCTTGGGACATTTAGGCTGCTGTGTGCTGCAGTGATGTGGGCCATGGTAGAGGGCTGGAAATCCATCCCAGTGCATGATTGGAAAGGCTAATGTGTATTAGTGTATATAATTCAGAGGAATGTATAAATACTATGGGGGTGTTTAATGCTAAACTTGAGTTAGGAGTACTAAGGCCAGTGTGTATTGTGGGTTGGTTTGTTTGGTTTTTCAAACTGCTTTTTCAGCTAGCAGGCAGCATGCTGACAGACTTTTCCAGTCAGTGGTAAAGCTGTTGCACACTTCAAACAGGCCAGAACTCTAGTAACTCAGGTAAAGTTTATGGATTTTTTTTTCCCCAGGAGTACAGGTCTTCTTCCTTAGATACTAGCTACTCAAATCCCTTAATTTAAAAAATAGAAGTTTTCAGATGTGCATTCTCATGCTGTGCCTGTCAGTGTAATTCTGCAATGTTGTGTTGTTAGACTGCCATAAAGAAGAATAACCCCAGGAAGTACCTCCGCAGCGTAGGAGATGGAGAGACCGTGGAGTTTGATGTGGTCGAGGGAGAGAAGGTAAATCCATCTGTGGTGTGAGAAGTATGGATGGAAATTGTGGTCTGCAGGCTTTGGTGTGGTGCCTGTGGCTTGAGTCAGTGCCTGATGGCATCCAAGGAGATGAATGGGTTTTCACTGCTTTACATCATGGATGTCAGTTGTTGCTCAGTGCTCACTATGTTCTGCTACAAGTGCTTGGCTGCTGACCATTGACCTGATGCCGTCTCCCGTCTCCAGGGTGCGGAGGCAGCCAATGTTACAGGTCCTGGTGGAGTTCCAGTGCAAGGCAGCAAATACGCAGCAGACCGTAACCATTACAGACGATATCCACGTCGTAGGGGTCCACCGCGCAACTACCAGCAAAACTACCAGAACAGTGAGAGTGGGGAAAAGAATGAAGGAGCAGAGAACATACCAGAAGGTCAAGCCCAGCAACGCCGTCCCTATCGCAGGCGGCGGTACCCACCTTACTATATGCGTAGGCCCTACGGGCGTCGACCACAGTATTCCAACCCTCCCGTGCAGGGAGAGATAGTGGAGGTAAGGTTTGCCACACTGGCTTGATTGGTTTGGAGCTGGGTGATGGGACCTGATTTGCCGCGTTCTGTAGATGCTCACGAAGTTTTTTGGTAAGGTTTGGCAATGGAATTAAAAGTTATAATGGGTGGTGATAAGCTGTAGGTCTTCTGTTCCAGCTTTCAAAAGACCATGTTCAAATTTGTGTTAACTTCTGCATGGTGAACTGGAAGAAGCACAAATTCTAGCAGTGTGTGCTCTTCTACCCCAGGAATAGAGCACTGCTCACACTGTGGTACACCTTGGATGTCATCTTCATGGCTTGGCTGGTTGTGTTACTGGGCTTTAGCGTCTGGCTAAGATGGTGGGTTTTTGCCCAATGTCTTCCAGGGTGCTGACAACCAGGGTGCAGGAGATCAAGGCAGACCAGTCAGGCAGAACATGTATCGAGGCTATAGACCACGATTCCGCAGGTATGCTGCAGATGAACTCTTTTTTTTTAACATTTTAGCACCAGAGACAGACCGTGGCGATGGTCAGATGCTGCATTGTTAAAGCCTAGCTTGACTTTCAGGGGTCCTCCTCGTCAAAGACAGCCTAGAGAGGACGGGAACGAAGAAGATAAAGAGAACCAAGGGGATGAAACCCAAAGTCAGCAGCCACCTCAACGTCGGTACCGTCGTAACTTCAACTACCGACGCAGACGCCCAGAGAACCCTAAACCACAAGATGGCAAAGAGACGAAGACAGCCGAACCACCAGCTGAGAACACGTCCGCTCCCGAGGCCGAGCAGGGCGGGGCTGAGTAAATACCGGCTTACCATCTCTACCATCATCCGGGTGCGTGCCCGGGGGTCAGGGTGCACTGAGAGGACTCCTTAAATTCGCTTGTGGTTTGGGCTGTTCTTGTTCGCGTAGCCAAACAGGCTGCGCTTGTGAGCTCGTTGGTGTGTGTAAAACTGCACTGCGAGACTTTGCTGTACCGCTGCTGGTGGGAGGGCTTGGCTGCCAGGCTTTAGTTTTCATTGATGGAGTCATGACCTCGAGTGCTGGCACTGCTTGGTGGTTGAGGCTTAGGGCAGTCTTTGTCTACCCAGAGATAGTAATCCCAGCGGTGCTGGTGAGAAGTAGCAAGGGAAGCACTGAGCTCTGTCTGAGTGTGGGGTCCTGTGGTACTGGTGTGACTTGCTACTTGCTCACCTGAAGGTTCATGTTAAAACCTTTCATTGTTGTGGGATAGACTGGCTGTGATTTGGGGCTGGTTTGGTGCTGCCTTCTGATGGCCAGTTTTGCTAATTTGGCAGTACTTTTGTTGCTTGGTCTTGTTCAACTTTTTTTCCTGGCACCTCCTTGTTGATTCTTCCTCTTTCCCTGTTTCCCCTCCCCAGTGTTACATCTCGTTCCCATTGTTCACTCCTTTTTCATCTCAGGGGGCAGTCAAAGGGAGAGAGGTGTTTAGATTCTGGTCGGAGTGGTGATGTTAATGGGATGGTCAGGGAGTGCAGGAGCTGGAGCTGGCTGTGGCAAGTAGCTTGGTGCCACCAGTGGCCACAGACCTGTCCCAGCTCTGAGTGCTTGGGCACACGTTCTTCAAGTGCTGAAGTGCTGCAGGATTCCTCGTGCAGATGGGATGACTCCATCAGTGCCTCTTCCAGCCTTGCCACAGTGTGGTGTGCGCTTGATGTGAACCTTGGTTTTGTCCTGGTGTTCATCTTAATGGTTAAGCAGGCTGGATGGATTCCTAGTATCATCCAGGATACCCAGGACACCAGTTTGTCTGTTGATAGTATTGGAGAATGAGTTGTGGTTTGTGTGGTGTGGGCCATGGCTTGCTGGAGCCACGCTGCCTGTTAAGCACAGGTACAAACGTGCCCTGAAGCACCTCCTGGAGGTCTTCCTGGTGGCCTTCCCAGGGTGCTCAGGGGTCTCCAGCTGTGTGTCTGCAGGGCCGGTGCTGTGAGCAGTCACAGATGAGATCGCTTTGTGTCCAGGTTTTGTCCTCTCTTTCTGGAGTCCTGAGCCTGTTTTGGTCCCTGGGAGAGGGCTAGTGGCTGTAGAGGTGTACACCCCTCTGACACATGTCTGATCATCCTGTTTGTGCTCTTTTTCAGTTTAGTCATCAAAGAAAAGACTTAAGAAATAAAGAAGAAAAGAAAATGAAATTCCAGCAATAAGAAATGAACAAAAGAATTGGAACTGAAGACCTTAAGTGCTTGCTTTTTGCTGTTGACCAGATTACTAGAACTATCTGCATTGTCTATGCAGCATGGGGTTTTTATTATTTTTACCTGAAGAAGTCTCCTTTTGGAAACGATAAACACGTTTTTTAAAAGCCTGTTTTTTCTCAATATACCTTTAAAGGTTTTTAAATTGTTTCATATCTGGTCAAGTTGAGATTTTTAAGAACCTCATTTTTAATTTGTATGAAAAGTACACCTGATTTTTTCAAGTCAAACTGCAAGCATCTGTTAATAAAGGTCTTAAAGAATTACCTCATGTGCTTTGTTGTTTAAAACCAAACTCTGGATGAGAGTTCAGTTGTTCATAAAAGGGTTGTGGGAAAATGACCAATTTCCTTGGTGTACAGACAGTTGGGCTAAAATGGGGAAGGACTAATTAAGTAATTGATCTGGAGCAGTGCAGCTCTGTCCCTGCTGGAGTACACACCTGAGGTGGTGTGAGTGTGCTCAGGGAAACACAGAGGAAATTTTAAAAACAACCACACCCCCTCAAGTTGGTGCTGAAGATGTGCAGGGTGCTGCTCTTGACCTGTTACACCACGGGGGTGATGCCCTCACAGCTGTGGTGTCTCGCTCCTGGGCTGTGGGATGGGAACACCAGGGAAAAAGCAGATTCCCAGTTGGGTTTGAAACCCAGAACCTCCAACAGCAGCTGCATGTCAGAGACCCCAGAGCACTGCTGCCACGGTGGGCTTGGGGATGATGGGTCCTTGTGTCCCTGTGGTGGTGGCTCTACTGTCAAACTGGGGTGAAGGAGCGGGAAGCCCGAGTCCCACCTCACCTCACCATCATGTGAGTGCTGCTGGTTTATTGCCTGGTGAGTGCTCCAGGGCTCTCTACTGCCCATCCTTCAGGCTACCTACGTCCTGTTCAGGCCACACTGTCAGTGCTCTTTGTCACACAGCTTTAGTCAGCAGATTTCTTCATTGTTTTAGTTTATTTTAGGTCTCTGAGGGAAAAATTCTCGACCTTCCCCCCCAAAAAAAAACCTCCTAATAAACATAGCTATGCTGATAACAGGTCCAGGGCCGTGGGCACTGGTGGTGTTTCACAGCACCCACAGGTGAGCTGTGCTGTGAAGCAAGAGGGGTTTTAGCTTTGGGTGAGATAAGAAATGATGTCATGGGAGGACCCTGGATTGGGGCTGAGGGAGTTCAGTACAGAAGCACTGCTGCAAGTCCACTCTGGTTCAGGGACTGGCCACAGCCCTGTGGCAACGTCTGCTTGGCCATGGGCTGGCTCTGCTGCAAAGCCTGTCCCAAGGAGCTTCCTGCAGGGTCTGTGTGCTGAGCTCGGGGTGAGAAGCAGGGGAATACAGACAAAAACTAAGCAGTCCACAGTCCTGGGGGGAGCTTTTGGTGTTTTGAGGTTCTGGATTGGTTTTATAATGGTTTATAAATGAAGAAAGATGATAATTCACTTGGAAAATAACTCCACTTTTTGTGTGGGCCTCAAAATCCAGCTTTGAAGATGATGGAGCAACTCCATTAGGCTTCAAACTGACTCACCTCCCCCAGTGACCAGCCCCAGTAACATTCGTTGATGCTGTAGGTGTTAACTAGATTTTAAATCCAAGCACGGGCAGTTTCCAGCCGAGTGTGTGGATCAGCCACATGGAGTCACTGTTGCTCCAGGAATTCTTCCATCCAGGAGCAACTTTGTCCATCTCTCAACAGCTTGTCCAGGGACACTTTAAAGAAACACTTCCCTGTTTTTTTTGTTTTTGTTTTGTTTTTTTTTAGTGGACTTTTTTTTATTTTCTTGAAACCTGTGTGGAAGTGAGAAAAACCCTCTTCTGTGGGTGTCTTACACAATAATAGCACTGCAGAATTGTCTTGGTTGGAAGGGACACTTCAGATCATCAAGTCCAACCACCACCAAACCATGTCCCTCAGCACCACGTCCAACCATTGGAGACCCCACCATCTCCCTGGGCAGCCTGTTCAGTGCCTGACAACCCTCCCTGGGATGAAGTTTTTCCTACTCTCCAATCTAAACCTCCCCTGGTGTAACCTGACGCCATTTCCCCTTGTCCTATGGCCTGTCACTAGGGAGAACAGGTCAACCCCCACCCCTCCACTCCCTCCTCTCAGGTACTTGGAGACACCAATTAGGTGTCCCCTCAGCCTCCTCTTCTCCAGACTAATCAACCCCAGCTCCCTGAGCCGCTCATCACATTTATCCTCCAGCCTCATCCCCTTCTCTGGACACGCTCCAGCAGAGGCCTCGGTGTCTCTTGTAGGGAGGGGCCCAAACCTGAGGGCAGAGCTCAAGGTGGGGCCTCCTGAGCGCTGAGTAAGGGGCACGGTGAGTGCCCGGGTCCCGCTGGCCACATGACCCCTGACAGCAGCCAGGATGCCCTTGGCCTCCTTGGGCAGGGGGCTCAGCGCTGGCTCAGGCTCAGCCGGCTGTGGGCCAGCACCCCCAGGGCCTTCTCCTGCAGGGAGCCCTCCGGCCACTCTGCCCCAAGGCTGTAGCGCTGCCGGGGGTTGTCATGACCCAGTTATGGCTTCTGCAGCACCCTGGTTTCTTGCAGCCCCTGATGCCCCAGCTCACACAAGACCCTGCAAGCAGAGCCCGAAATGAGTGCAGAGATGTCCCAGTGTTGGTGATGGTGCTTTAATGGGGTTAGGCTGGGGGAGAGCGGCCCGTGGCGGGGTGGGGCGGGCGGTGCTGCTGT
This sequence comes from Heliornis fulica, assembly GCA_013399135.1. Lineage (NCBI taxonomy): Eukaryota > Metazoa > Chordata > Aves > Gruiformes > Heliornithidae > Heliornis > Heliornis fulica. The sequence continues at coordinate 27,491 of VXBZ01000878.1, forward strand.
GGGTCACACGCGGGAGTCCATGGCGTACATCTTGCCGGTGGCTGTTCGGGAGTCCATGGCGTACATCTTGCCGGTGGCTGTTCGGCCCTGGGGCTGGGGAAGCCTCTGGGGTTGCCAGCGGCTGCTGGAGTCTGGCAGGAAAGAGTTGGGGTTGTGTCATGGACAGCAAGAGCAGGGAGGACCGGGGGCTACTGCTTCGAGTAGACGTCAACACACCTTCACCAGGACCTCTAGGTCCCACAGATGTGGAAGGTGCACCCCCTCTTTGCCCTTACAGGGCTTATGGGGACCTCACTCAGCCCAGTCCTTCCTGGCATGGCCCAGCCTCCCCAGCTAGAGGTCACAGGAAACGGTGAAGGGCTTCCCCTTGATTTAGCTGGACCCTGCAAGAAGTCCCTGAAGCCTCTGAGCTGGTCCTTCACTCTGCCTACATCCCCGAATACAAGGAGGTGTTTGAGGTCAGGTGAGGTGGGACAGGCCCGACTGACCTGTGCAGTCATAGAGGCAGCAGGTCAGCAGGACAGATGTTATGAAGCAGCCTGTTGAGCCAGCCATCCCCAGCCAGCATGACCACCCGAAGTCATAGTGGACTCCCAGGAAGATGTTGTGTGACACCAGCATGGCCCTCTCCATGTAGACATCCACCGCATACCACACGGAGCCCACGAGACCCAGGATGCCTAAGAGGAACAGGGAGGGCTAAGAAAGAACTCTACACCCCCACCCCCACCCCATGCTCCCCAAGGCCCCTCTGAGGGGGTGCCCCTTGCTCCCAGCACCTCGCCAGCTTCCCACGAACCACAAGGTCCATCTGTCCCCCTGAGCTCTCCCAGCCACTCACTCCCAATGCTGAGGGTGACACCGGCCCCATAGCACATCTTCAGTTTGACATGAGGCTCTTCCTTGAGGAACTTGATGCAGTCCAGCCCAAGAAGCAACGTAGCCAAAGCCAGGCCAGCCAAAAGGTCTGCTGTGATCAGCAGGGTCCGTGTCACCACGATCTTCACTGGTCAGAGAAGGAAAAAACCCAAACCAGAAAGGGCACCGAGGAATGGTCAGAGGAACAGGTCCCTCCACCCCACAGCCCCAAGAGTTTCCTGACAGATTCCAGCCTGTGTCCCTGCTAGAGACATCCAGCTCACTTGTGGGCATGTTCATAGGAGATGCTTGCATTGGGGCCCACCAACCCCATGCCTGCCATGTGCTGTAGGCAAGGTGCTCACCAGGCACATCTGAAACCTTTCAACAGGACTTAATAAGTCCATTATTAGTCCAGTTTGAGGAACCAAATTACTTCAGGTGCACCAGTCAGCACCTGGAATGTGGTGACCTCCTCAAGACCGTCTTGCACAGGCTTGGACAGATGATGCTGTCCAGACATTTTTCCTCCAAGTTGGTGTTTTGAATGTCAACACATCCATGAAAAATAGGAGAGCTGGCACAGGTCACGTCACCAGCTCTGTGCAACGCAGCTTCTCCCTACAAACTTTTCCCAGAGCAGCACAACAGCCAGCTTAGTCCATGGTGACTTCTGGTTCCTTCCTCCACTGCCTGAATACGTGTTGTCGCATGTCATCACCCTGAACAAGGGTTCCTTTGTGTGGGGCCTGATGTGCAGGCCAGGAGATGTCTCCATACCACAACATGACTGTTGAGGACACAAGTTCTTGGCCAGTAGGAATGATCCTTACCCCTGCCTGCAACACCCATGGGGTTGGAAATCCCACCATGCAATGGAGGGCAGGAGCTGTGCCTGGGCTTTATGTACAAGAAAACCCCGTGTTGTGAAGTGACACAGCTTCTCCCCAGCTTGGTGACCCCATGCCAGATCAGGCTGAACTATGGGATGCAGTCTAGGCCATGCTGATGGGGCAGGAGAAGCCCTGGGCCTGCAATGCTAACTGATAAAGGTCAACTCTTTGCAATAAGGGTCTTCATTTCGAAAAGGAAAGAGAGAAAACTCTTAGCTGTGAACCTAAAAAAAGCCTTCAGGCCACACCATCTTACCTGGATGGTCAGCCAGAATGGAGTCATACTGGTCACAGGTCCTGACCCCGTCCTGCATGTTGGTGACACACTCCCTCCAAAGACCACGACATTTGTGGCTTACCTGGAATCAGGACAAAGACAAGCAAAAAGCACCAAAAAAGCAGCCCAGCAAGGCAGATCTTCAGGGTCTCACCACCACAGCTGGACATGTCCAAGTATCCCCCTACCCATGCCTTGTTCTCTGGCTCCTCCTTCGGCTCCAGTATATCTTTCTCTACTTTAACCCACCAGCTCATGAGAAAGCAGTGGGTTTGTCCTACCATGTCCTCTTTCCAAGTCTGGGGAGACATGGTGCAACCCTATGGATGTCAAGGTACCCACCTTGCTAACCTAGAAGGTGGTTGCTCTGCTCACCTCCAAACTGTCATCAGCATTCACCATCCAGCAGTCGGTGCAAGTTGCAACGAGTAGGAAGAGGGTGGAGATAAAAGCAAGGCCAAACACTGTCATCTGCAAGGCTGCGTTCATGGGGTTACCTGCAAGGGCACAGAGATGTCTGCCATGTCTGCTCTGGCCAGCTGTCTGATCCACCAGTCTCACCTGGGCCAGGGTGTTTTCTGGGCTCCTATGGGTCATCTGGGGCCCATCTCATGGTCCCTAGAGCTGCCAAAATGTTCTAATACCCTTATCTGAGGTTGGACAACCAGGTTTACATGAAGACATGGCCTTCAGGGATACATTAATTTCGTGGTGGAGACATACTCCTGCTGGGATGCTTTTGTAGATGTCCTCTTCCAAAGACCATCTCAAGTTGCCAAACATTAGTACTTGCCCTTTAGGGATCAAAAGCTGCTGGAAACTGTTGTCAAACAGCGCTGTTGTCAAGGTCTCTGATCTCAGCACGTCTCACCTGATATCCTGGGGTTTTCTTGATGCCTCCATCCCTGCACCCGTGTGAGTTGGTGGGAAGAACACCCACCTTTTCTTGCTTTTTCTTTTCCCCTGATAAAAGCAATGAGGTGCTGAAACACAAGGCAGTGTCCCATGGAGTTGTCCTGATCTCAACTGGAGAGCCAGAAGAAAGTGTCTCTCCTTACAGAGGTGGATGAGGGCTGCCAGGGCTGGATGTGTCCTTGAGTTCTGCCAAGGCTTTCCAAAGCCCACAGGGGATGAGACCATTTGTTTTCCATTCTGGCTAGAGATGGCAGGAGTTTGCATAGAGGGAGCTGTGTCCAGAGGATAGAATCATACCATCATAGGATCCTCTTGGTTGGAAGGGACCCTTCAGATCATCAAGTCCAACCACCACCAAACCATGTCCCTCAGCACCAGGTCCAACCATTGGAGACCCCACCATCTCCCTGGGCAGCCTGTTCAGTGCCTGACAACCCTCCCTGGGATGAAGTTTTTCCTACTCTCCAATCTAAACCCGGCTGTCGGCCAGCACCCCCAGGGCCTTCTCCTGCAGGGAGCCCTCCAGACACTCTGCCCCAAGGCTGTAGGGCTGCAGGGGGTTATGGCCTAAATGCAAGACCTGGGACTTGGATGGAGCAGAGGACATCGTATCTCTACAGACTGGCCATGAATCCTTCCTTGCTGTGGTTTGGAACCCAAACTGCTTAAGGGTTTAGAGCCTGGAATTGCAACCCTTTGAGCAGGGGGTTATCATGACTGGGTTAGTAATGAAAGTGGATGGCTCTCTGATCTGCATGGTTAATTATCATAGGGTGGTGACTCTTCACCATGGCAAGGTCTGTGGTCTTCAGCCAGACGCTGCCCATGCTGGCATGGCTCAGGCTTCCCCACTGGGCAGAGGTGCCAGGATGGTCACAGCCCCCACACCCAGTATGCAACATCTCCCATGACATTTTCCCTTGAGACCTCGCTGGGAGCAGAGGGTCCCCTTACCCCATCTCAGACCATTTCTCACCCCGTGCTGACATTGTTAACTGGCAGCCTCTCAGAGCCTCATTTGAAGTATTAATTTCCCAGACTCCCTCCTGAGCAAACTCTCCACAGTCTTGGGGTTTTTTTCACTAGACCCCGGCTGTTTTGGAACGTTTGAAGAAAATCTGTTCAGCCATTGGAGTTTTATGAGCATGAAAATAAAAAGGGAAAAGAGAAAAAAAAGAAAAAAAAAGAAAAAAAAAGAAAGAGGAAAGAAAGAAAGAAAGAAAGAAAGAAAGAAAGAAAGAAAGAAAGAAAGAAAGAAAGAAAGAAAGAAAGAAANGAGAAGAGAAGAGAAGAGAAGAGAAGAGAAGAGAAGAGAAGAGAAGAGAAGAGAAGAGAAGAGAAGAGAAGAGAAGAGAAGAGAAGAGAAGAGAAGAGAAGAGAAGAGAAGAGAAGAGAAGAGAAGAGAAGAGAAGAGAAGAGAAGAGAAGAGAAGAGAAGAGAAGAGAAGAGAAGAGAAGAGAAGAGAAGAGAAGAGAAGAGAAGAGAAGAGAAGAGAAGAGAAGAGAAGAGAAGAGAAGAGAAGAGAAGAGAAGCCCTTAACCCCAACAAGACCCATCTCTGAACCCTTTTAGCAATAAGAAGGGGCCCAGAGGGGTGTTTTACCTTCACCACTGGCTCATCCTTGCTGGGGTGGGATGATGGCAAAACTCCTTGCTGCTGTTCCTGGGGCTGGGGATGTGGGGCTCAAAGGTTTTTGAGCCCGTGTGGGATTCAATCCTGACCCACCTGGTGGAGCTGGGGCAGTGTGGCGCCTGCTGGAGCCTGGGCTGGGCTATTTAAGGGTTTTCCAGACGTGTCAGCTGGGCTTTGTGCTCTGTGGGGTGATGGGCATCCCTGCGGGTACAACGGTAATAGGCTGGAAACGGAGCCTCCCCACAAAATATCACGTGGAGAAACCTGTGGGAGCACTCCCCAGGTGGGGGACTCTGTGTCCCAGGCCAATATCCCATGGTTTTTTTTAATTAGACCTTTTAATTATTGCCTAGGGGTGAGTGGTCTCACCCTCAGGGCTGATGCTGGAGAAATGGGGGGGGGTGGGATGACCAGAGAAAGAAGCTAAAACACAAGGAGGATGATAAAAACTCTGTGGTTGGGCACCCAGCTGATAATTAACCACTTCTTTTTAAATGTTTTTCTCCCCATGTGGAGAAACAGTGATAACAACTGCAGCGGTTATAGCTCAGAGAACTCCAGCTCAGCCCCCAGGGAGGTTTTTGTGGCCCTGGAAAATGGTACCCCAGTGACACTTGGAGCTGCCCAAAAAGCTGCAGGTTTGTTCCCTGATCTCCTGCTATCTGGGAAAATCCCCACACTTCTTGCTCTCCCTTTCCTCCAGAGCATCACGTTGTGGCATCCTTTGAGCATCCTCGGGCTCAGCTGCGCCCCGTGGCTGTCAGACGCCACCACACCCTCATGAAACACGTCACACACACGTGTTTGTTTCAGGGCATTTATTTATTGAGGTTTTTTTTTAGCTTTGGCTTTTGTGTTTGTTGCATTGTTTTGGTTTTGTGGTTGTTTTTTCTCTAGGTAACCCCCTGCAGCATCAAACTGTGGGGATTTTGGCTGTGCACCTGGGTCTTGGCAACCCCTTCGGCCCAGCGGAGGCACCGAGGTGCTGGGTGTGCTGTTACTGGGGCTTTCAGTTACCCGTTTCCTCGGGATTGTGGCCCATGTCAGGACAATGCTTGGGCACATAGTGACCACTCGGTGCCAACAGCCTGTGAGAAGGTTTGTGTACCTCAACTTTCCAACATTTACATCTCAAGAATTTATGGTACTCGGGCATAGAATCCCAGAATGTCAGACTGGTGTGGGTTGGAAGGGACCTCAAAGTTGAAGTCCATCTAGTCCATGAAGACCATCAAGTTCCAACCCCCTGCCACAGGCAGGGACACACTCACTAGCCCAGGTTGCCCAAAGCCCCATCCAACCTGGCCTTGAACCCTGGCCAGGCATTCAGGGGCTTCCACAACCTCCCTGGGTAACCTGTGCCAGGGCTTCAGTAGACATCCATGACAGGGGAAATGCTTCAGTATAGAACTGCAGCTGCATGTCCTCACAACACCGATAAAATGGATTTATTTTTATTTTCTGCTCAGCTGAACAGTCTATTTATTATCTGTCAAACTGATCTGCCTTGTTGCTGCTAAATTAAAACCTTTAGAAGTGTAGAAAAGATACAGGCAGAGGGGTACATCTGTCACAGTCATTGAATAATTAAGATAATGATTAATGAAAGTGAAGGTTAGATCAAGTGTTCATTTCTGGGCCCCTCACTACAGGAAGGATGTTGGGATGCTGGAGTGTGTCCAGAGACACACAGAGCTGGGGAAGAGTCTGGAGCACAAGTCCTATGAGGAGCAGCTGAGGGAGCTCTGAGGCTTTTGAGTCTGGAGAACAGGAGGNCATGATTTGATGTGTCCCACAAGGTTTGTAAAGCCCATGTGTTAAAAAAATGGTGCTGACAGGAGACACAAACTTCTGTGTTTTAGCATATGTTGTGCACAGCATGAACCTGCTATGGCTTGGAAACAAACAGAAAAAGAATATAAAGGTGTTTTCTCTTGTGGGACTTCTCACAGAGGTGGAGAGGACTCTACAGGTGCCTTTAGGTGAGGCTAATGAGCAATTAATAAATTAAAATAGAATTAAAACCCCTCTGCATGTGGCCCGGCTGTGGGACCCTGGCCACGGGCAGCACTGCCACAGAAACATGACTCTGCTCAATATAACAAGGGACACTGAAATTGTTTTTTAAATTATATTTTTAAATCCTTTTTTTCTTTCTACTCTCTATACTTCACTATTTTTAAGTGGCATTTCAGCGCTGTGGCAGTTGGGTGGCAGTTTTGATGGTTTTGCTACAATCTTTGTATCTGGAGGGTCATTTTCCCTTTTCCTTCATTTCTGCCTATTTCACAGGGGTTTGGATGCAAACAAGATATGACCAGAAACCTAAACATTGTTCCTCATACCAGTTTTATTAAACATGTGTGTTGTGGGGGAAAAACCCCCATGCTCTGGCCTGGATGCAACGTGGATGGAGACAGATCCCACGTCCAGCGAGCCCAGTGTCCTGTTCCCATATCTAATCCTGCTTTGCCCTGTGTAGAACACACAAGGGATTGTCTGGAGGACAGTGGGGGCCTTTATACCCCCAAACACGTTATCACCACTCAGCTCTTTTCCCACCCCCAACACTTTGATGTGCTTCCAGGCTGTCCCCAGGGAGCCCCGCGGAGATGTCATGGAAGCCACCAAAGCACCCAAACCCCTGATTTTGGAGATGGGAGGGGTCATGTTTGTGGATCAGGTGCTGCAGGCAGGGATGCTGAGACACCAGCTGTGCAAAATCCTGGATAGAAAGCAACATCCCCCCAGGAAAACCAGGCACAGCATCACGGCGTGGGGGGTCCTGCCCCTCCACGGGGAAAGCAAAAATCAGCTTAAACCAGGCAGGTGCCCAGTTAGGCACAAACCAGCTCTGAATTCACAGACAGAATAGGGAGAGAATAGGGGAGAGCTCATCCCTGAGGGTCTGTAAGAGGAGGATGCTGGTGGCACTTCAGCCTTGGGAAGAGCCCTGCAGAGGGACCAAGTGATCGTTGTAGGGACATGATGCTGGACACAATCCTCCTGCGCAGGACATCTGGGCTTCTCCATGGGTTTAGCCTTAAAATAAGCACATTTTAAGGTCTCATTCTCTACTTCAAGAGTGACACAGGACAAAAAGACAAGATACTGAGCTAGCACCTGCCCAGGAGGGCAGAAAACTTTCAGCCTGGGGGAGAATCTCCTGCCTAGATCATGATGCACAAGTTGTTTTGACCCAGCAAAGGAGTCACGTTCAGGGGTCTGGCACAGATTTGCAAAAGGGAAGAACAAAGAGATGATTTTAGAAAGCTGCACATGATTGGAAATATTTTAATACCACTGAGTCACAATTTTTAGTACAAACAATCAGCAAAAAAAAATGCATTTAAAAATCCCAACTGGTCCCATTCCCAGGGTCATGCATCCCATAGAAAAGTTAATGCAATTTTATCCTAAAAGAATAAACCCATTCTTCTACACAGCACTGAGATCTTCATATAAAAATGCCTTTTTGATTGATCTTTTTTTCTTTTTCTTTTTTTTTTTTTTTTTTTAAGGCACGTTTTTCCTTTTCAATCCTCACTGCAGTAGCTTTTGGTGTGTATTTTTGGAGGGGAACCCTCTAAGCTGGGTTCAGCCAACCAAGCACCTGATGGGTGAAGACAGACTATAAGGACTGCTCTCCCCTGATGGGTGAAGAAGACATTTTTACAGGGGGTCTGCAAATTTAAAAGAGAAAGAGGACTGTTAGTCCCATGAGAGAGAGAGAGAGAGAGAGAGAGAGAGAGAGAGAGAGAATTAACAACCCCCATAACAAAAAAAGCATCATTTCCCCACCAGCATTGAGCAGGACATGAAGAAGCACTTGGGCATAAAATATAATAGAGGAAAATTAAATGAAACACAGGAAAATAAAATAGAGCAAAATAAAATAAATTAAGATCAAATAAAGCTAGATAAATGAGTAAAATACAAAAAAATCATCTCAATTTTGATTTAAAAAATAAAAATAAATATCTAATCAAGCTCTTTGGATAATTTCCCCTGTTTTTTCCTGCAGGTTGGCTGGGACAGCATGTGTGATGCAGACAAACGATGGAGGTACAGGGAGGGGTGTTGGGGGGTTTACAGGTGATTTACAGGTGGAGTTGGAACCAGGGGTGTTGGCAGAGCGGTTAGTAGGGGTCCAGGCGAGGCACAAGGAGGTGGAGGCAATTAGCATGTCAGGTTTGAAGACTCCACCGCCCGCTCCAGGGGATCCTGTTGGGGTAAAAAGGGATTTGGACACAGCAGGGAGGCCTCAAAATTCATGGGTCTGTCCATCTGCTACCCAAAATAGCTGTGCTGGGCACCAAACATGAAAACAAACCACTGCTTTGTGTTCAAAAGCCCCTTTTTTGCCTGCTTTAATTTGCTCAGTGCCATTTATTCTTCAGCTTAACAAGGCCACATATTTGTGCCTGGTGAGAAATAAACCCAGGGCTGATTTTAGCTGGTAAAGCTCAGCTGGAGCACCAGGAACCGTGCTTGAATTAAGAATTAATACTAATTAAAAAAATGTTGCTTTTGGGTAGCAGTGAAGCGGGAAACACTTGTACCCTGAAAACACCCCTCTGCCACAAGCGGGGTGCAGGGATGCTCAAGCCCTGGGGTTGGGCTGGGTGGGAGGGGGGTGCTGGAGGTCCCAGGAGAGCCAAGCACTGGCCTTGCCCCCCGCCTGCTCCTGAGGACACGGGGTGCAGAGCGGGGGGGTGGCAGCACAAAGCACCTCTGTGCCACCCACCCCCACGGGGCCGGCACTGTGCCCCCGCGAGAGCCGCATTGCCCTGTGCTCCGCCGCAGGCACGTGACGACAGATGCCATCCAGCCACCCCCAGTCCTGGCCACCCCGAGGGGACCAACCCACTGGGCTCGGGGCAACAACGGGCACGGGAGCTCTGGCTCCCCCAAACCCACTGTTTTAGAGAGTGGAGCTGCAGACAGCGCTGCAGCCTGGAAGACGATGAGGACAAGGAAGGTCTCCTGGGTCATCCAGCGACCACGTGGGGTGGCAGTGCCGGGGTCTTGCCTGGGTTTGGGAGGGGAGGGAGGTGCTGGGCGGCAGGAAGGCGGGATTGGGGGTCAGACATACTCCCGAGCTGTTGACGGCTGCGACTGCCGGTAGTATTGCTGGCCTCGCCGCTCCTTGGCAGGGCAGGAGCAGCACAGGAGGGAGCCCCCCAGCAGGGTGAGGCTGGCAGCCCCCCAGCCGATGAAGAGAGCAGAGCCAAATTCATACCTGTGGCCACAAACAGAGGAGAGCATCAGGGAGGGGAGACCTGAAAGGTGTGAACTGAGATGGGCACAAGGACACTCAGAACCCCGATGAGGCTATGGGTGATGTTGGACCTTCTCTCTTCTGCAAGCTGGCAGGATCCAGCTCCTCGGTCTCCCTCGCTCTAGTCCTCCCTTGGGCTGACACTCCATGTGACCACTCTTACTCTGTCCCAGCACAGAGTCAGTGTGGTACTGACTAAAGCTTTACTGGAAGGGAGATAATCTGCAAGGTGGCAGCTGTGGGGTGGCACAGGTCCCATCCCGTGTGGCACAGCTGCTGATGGAAAGGTCCTGTGGGAAGTGCAGGGACAATCTGGGCTTCAGATAAAGAGCATCCCCCGAGCTGGGCTCTTACCTGGCGTTGATGGGAACTGTGCTCTCTCTGAAGAACTCGTAGGTCACCCGTGTTGCATACAAGGACACGGCGGCCAACGTGCACAGACCTGGCCATAGAATCACAGAACGGTTTGGGTTGGAAGGGACCTTTACAGGTCATCTAGTCCAAACCCTCTGCAATGAGCAGAGACAACTTGAACTAGACATCAAACATCAGCAACACCCAGTCCATCACCAAACCTCTCCCTTTCCTCCATCAAACAGCTTTTAAAAGGTCTTGGAGCTCTGCTGCATGAGAGAGAAGCAAAGGCTGTAGCTGCCTTACCCGAGAGCACAAAGAGAACACCTCCAGCTACAGCGATGCGGCTCTTGGTCACAGGATCATCCTCCCCAACTTTGGTGCATTTCATGCCCACCACGCTCACGATGATGCCGAAGAAGCCCAGGAGAAGAGAAATCACCATGAGGGCCCGGGAGGTCTGGATGTGAACTGCAGGGGAGGGGTTGGGGAGAGAAAAGCCACTCGCCAGCCTGTGCTTTCACCAAAGCCGGTCTCCAAAAGCGAAAGCAAGGTCACCTCGTCCCACGCTGGGGATGAACTCGTCCTTAACCCTCTCCTTGCTACATGGCTCATGTGTCACTTATTCCACGCACGGCTGGTAGGGACACCTCAGCCTCAACCCAAGGCACCTTCCCTGACCTTCCTCCCTGCCACACTCATCCTCACCGTGGTTTTCCAGGCTGGGAAACACCTTGCCTCCAGCGGCACCACAGTTCCCAAATGCCCCGGGGGTGACAGACAGCCCTGGGTGTTAAGTCCCCACGGGGTGCTGTGATGCCCACCATGGAGCTCAAACCCACAGGGGTCAGGGTTGGGGGGAATGTGTCTGAGACACAAAAAGAAGCTCAAACTCATGGGGGTGAGTGTGTGTGTGTTGTAGTCAGACTTGGGGAGGGGCAAGAGTGTCCCAGACCCATGGGGTAGAGGGGNGATTTGCTGAGGAGGGGGGAGGTGAGCTCAGATCCATGGGGGGTACAGAGCTGTTAGGCTTGAAGTACACTCACCTTGAGGCTCAGAATCATTAGGGTGGGAGATGTCAGACCCACATTGGGGCTCAGAACCGTTAGGGGAGAGGTCTCAGACCCACACAGGGGCTCAGACCCATTTGTGGGAGATCTCAGACCCACATAGGGGGTTAGAACCATTAGGGAGAAGGTACCAGACCCTTCCTGTGGCTCAGACCCATTGAGAGGAGGTCTCAGACCCACAGAGGGGTTTAGAACAATTAGGAGGTGGGTGTCAAACCCTCCTTGGGGGCTCAGCCCCACTGGGGGTTGATCTCAGACCCTCCTCGGGGCTCAGACCCGCAGGGAGGCAGAGGGCAGCTCAGCCCCCCTGCGTGCTCCGGCCAAGGCCGTGGGGTTCGTGTGTCCCCCACCCGGCGCCCACCACCCCCCGGCCCGTACTCACCGTTGAGGGAGAGGAGCGAGTCGTGGAGGCGGCACTGGACCTGCCCGGTGCTCTGCGCGGCGCAGCTCATCCACAGCCCTTCGTGAAGCCCCACGGCCGTGATGATGGCATCCCCGGCGTACGAGCTCTGCCTCCACTGCGGCAGCACGGCGGCCGCCAGCGCCGCCACCCACCCGCCCAGCGCCGCCAGGTACCCGGCCAGCTCCCGCGCCCCGCCGCCCATCGCCGCCGCTTCGCGCCTGGCCGCGCCGCGCTGCCCCGCCGAGACCGCCCCACGCCGGTCCGGCCACGCCCCCGAGGAGGAGGAGGGGGGGGCTGGGGGGCCGGTGCGGGTCCCAGGGAGGAGGAGATTCGGGTCTGGAGGAGATGGGGAAGCCCCACCCGAGAGTGGAGGGCGATGGAGAACAGGGTCCCCGAGGGAGGTGAACCCCCATCCCAGCCGTGACCACCCGCACCCCCGCGCGGGCCAGGACCCCCGTTCCATCCGCGGAGGCCCCGGGGGTGTTCCGGGAATGCGGCAGGGCAGCGGGGAGGGGGGTCGTGATCCCCCACGCCGCCAGCCCTGACCTCCCCCCTGACCTCCGGGCTCGCCACCGCGGTGGCAACAAGAGCCGGCATTGGTGGCGGGGCACCCCCGCGCGAGGGGGACACGGGTGTGGGGGATGTGCCCCTGCCCCCGGTGACACCGAGCGGGTGGCAGCCCCAGGACCTGGCAATCGTTAACCGCCACGGCCTCATCAGCAGTCCGCTCACGCACCCGTCGGCCGGGGTCGGACACCGCGATGGTGGGCAACCACCAGTGGGACCATCTATTCATCCCAGTGACACCGGCCCCGGGACCTCCTCTCCCACCCCTGTGCTGGACGGGACCCACTCTACGTCCCCTCCAAACGTTCCGGGGGTGCCCAGCGGCGGCGGGGGCAGGGTTTATGTACTCACATTCCCCAGATGGTTATGGTAATGGCCGGGGCCGGGCACGGGCACGAACAATTCGATGCCCTGTTGGGGATGCCGTGGTACTCAATGTCCTGCTTGTTCAAGGACGGCTCCCTCCTCCCCAAAACTGTGGGTCCCTTCCCACGCTACAGGAGCAGGGCCCAGGGGCTTGGCGGGGGGTTGCATCACCCCCCCACCAAACCCCTGGTGCTCACGGGCCATGCTTGACCCCCACCCAAAAAGTGACCCCTGTTCCCACAGAACAGCTCCGTGGGGTTGCACGGCTGCAAAAGCCTCAGCTGAATGTTTGTGAGANAGCTGAATGTGTGTGAGAGAGAAGCACCCATCCCAACGCTGGGTGACACCCAGGGCCCCCCCCCACCAAGCGACAGCTTACAAAAACCCCACCTTTATTCACCCATTTGCTGCAGAAGGCACTTAAATAGCCGCAGGTCGAGGGGAGGGGAAAGGCACGACTGCTGCCACGGCACCAGGCCCCCGCCCCTAACAGAGCATCCCCCCTTGTTGCCGATGTATCTCCCCCCCACCCCCATCAGTCTCCATGACACCCCCACGTCAGCGCTGCAGGAGGGACG
>VXBZ01000878.1:57233-85068 GCA_013399135.1 Heliornis fulica
CTGTGGGGCTGCAGGTTGGGCTCTCGGGTGCTGGCGAGCGGCGCCGGGCAGCTCTGAGCCGCAGCAGGGACGCAAGGCACTGCGAAAGGCTTAAGCTGGATGCACTGCAAAAGGTCGGTCCTACACGTAAAGGCACTTCCTGGCTTTTCCTTCCTTAGGTGCGAGGTCACTAGCTGTGGCCACTGGCTTCTGACTACGGGAAGACCGTAACTGCTGTTCTATAGTGTAAGCAATGTCACTGGTTTTATGTAGGGTAGGAGCCGGTGCTGCTTTGAGGGTCATGTTGGCATACGTTTCTCTCTTTCTCCTTTGCAATCTCATTAAGATGTGTATACTCCAGCGCCATGTCACCTAGCTGTGTCTTAAAGGTTTAAGTGGTGCGGATCCAAGTAGTGTTTTTTCCTGCAAGTGTGTAGAACTTGCAGCTGGTGGCAACAGGCAGGTAGCTGTGAGCATAGCAACCGGCATTTTGAAACCTGTGCTTAATGAAGAATTGCAAAATGGTCAGGATTCCTGTTGCCCTGCCTGTGTGGGTACTGCAGCCGGTGGAGCCAGAGCAGCTTTGCTACCCTCTTCACAAAAGCATGGGGAAGACAAGGCCTTAATGAGGAGGCCATGTTAGATGACAACTGTGTAGTCAGAAGTAGTTCGGTCTGGCCATCTGTGATTGTCTTTGTCTTGTGTTCATCTGTGCTGCTTTTTTCCTAGGAAAGGAGGTGCTGGCTGTTTTGATTTAAAGTGTTAAATTGCAGTGCCCCAACGTCTTTTTTTAAATATTTTTTTTTCTTTGAATGGTATTTAAAACCTGAATCAAGCTCCTCATATGACTAATCAGAATAACTCAGTAAAGCACTTCAAGCTTCTCGCAGTTAGTAAAAGGGTCTTATGCAAAAGCAACTTTAGATAGAAAGCCTTTGTATTCAGCTAGCTATACATGGAAAATCTGTTGTTCTGCTTTGTAAGTTGTCCCTTCTTGTTAGTGTAGGATTATGGGGAAGGCAGTATAGGCAAATGTGTATTTGAAACAGGTCTTACAGAAGCACGTAAGACTTGAATCGGTATATTGTTAGCTGCAGAAATGATTCCATGTTTAAACTGTTCACTTGTATGCTTCAGTAACAATGAGGAAAAGGATATTTGAATCTTGGCAAGGAATAAAAAATACTGTGATGCAAGATAAAACATGTTTGCAGTTTGGTAATGTGTTCTGGGCAGAAATTTTAGTCATTAGATTTACATACTTTGAACTTCACTATTCATGACCTGCAATTGATGCTTTTAGTCATTTTATGTGCTGCTTTGGGCTGGTTTGTTTACTTGAAGCTAGTCAGTTTGGGGAAGTTTATGATGTTTTCACTGTTCTATAGAAATGCTCTGAAGGTCCTAGAGTGTCTGGATTGTCTGAAATGGAAGCTGCAGGTTTTCTACTAAAAGAACGATAGTAAACAGAAATGGAGCCCATCTGAAACTCCTAGGGATTTCCCTGATGAATGTGCAGCTGTGTTCTTTCTTTCCTGTGAAGCTGATGTTCAGTGTGAAGCTGACCGCTAATCTTGATGTTCAAGTTCTCTCTGGTTAAAATGCAGCTGTGGTACTGAAATAAATTTCCAAGTTTTATGAGCACAGACAGCCTGTCATCTTAATTAAAATATTTTCAGCAGCTATCTGTTACCCTGCAAACCTAAAAGTTAATACAGCGTGTTGATGTAGCTGGGTTCCAGCCCTGCTTCTGGTTCATGAGAACTTGTACAATAAATGAATATGCATCATTGCAGTTGAGGTGTGTATAATTGGTTTTAAGCTAGTGTGCTCACAGCTTTTAAAAGTCATCCATGGGTTTGTGTAGTTTAGCCCTCTTTCCCCTGCCTGTCCTTTTGTGGTCAGCTGAAGTTTCATGCTGTCATTTGTCTTGATCATGTGAATTTCAGTGATCCTAGCTTTTAAAGTAATAGCTGTAAGGAGGAGTTGTAGGAGGTGGTGGTTATTGCCGCTCTAGAGGCTCTTTCTGAGGAAAGAACACTACATTTTTTGTAGAAAGGAAGTTGCTGCCAAATGGAATGGAAGTGAAATCGGTTTCTGCTACTCCAGGTAGCAAGAAGCTCTCTAACCACTTAGTGAGTTGTAGATGTCTGCCTTTCCTCCTCACCCCAGTATCTTAGTGCAGGTGAACACTGTTTTATGTCCTATATATTAAATAATGCATGTGTTAATTAGATAGGCTGAAGCATACAGATAAATTTATTTAAAACTTCAGCATAAAAGCTTATCATCGCTTAACTAGGTGGCTTCCTTCAAGCCCTGTTTAAAATAGCCTACACCATACTAGTTAAGGGTATCAGTCAGAAAGGATTGTCCCTGGAAATGGCAAGTAAAACCCTTTCACCAGGGTGTCTCCTGGACTAAAGCCTGGTACAAAGTTAGCCCTCCGTGAGTAGGTATAGCCATCCATATGTAGTGATTAGCTGCCTCTCACAGCCCTGACTGCATCTTTACAATGGGGTGTAGGTAAATGCCTGAGGTAACTGAGAGAAATGGCGTTAAAGCATTCCTGGCTTCTGGTGGTGGATTGTTGTTGGGTGTTTGTCTTGCCCTGTGTGTGCAGTAAACTGAAAATATTGACTATGAGAAGCAGTGTTTCAGTCTAAATTGGTCTTTGTAATCTTCCCTCAGAGTTTCAGATAGTGACTTCTATTTTAAAACCTCAAATGCTGTTTGGTCTGTTTTCTCATCAGTAAAGGAGTTTTCCTGTTCTTGTTGTATTGACTTCTAAAAAAAATGACATTTTATAAAAAGAGAGAACAAAGAACTTTCCAAAAGCTTTTAAAAGCAGTTGTTCTAAGTTCTTGTGCTGCTAATTCACCCCATTACTTTTGGATGTTATGGCATAATTCCTAGCAGGAGAGTCCTTCTGTGCACTGCTCTCTTGTCTCTTGAAAAACCAAAACAAAACCTTTCCTAATACAGCAATTCATGAGCTTCCTTTGAGCCTTTCTATCTGTATTAAGAATTTTTTTGCCAGATAACCTGGTATCAGTGTGTGCTTTCTAAGTATAGACCAAACTATGGCAGGGTGAAGGTTTCACCAAGCTAATACACAGTGTTAGAGCAAACAAACTGTGGTGTGGGCGTAACCCAGGCCCAGAGGCAGAACATACAACGGGACAAGATTGCTGTCACTTGTGCCAGACTTCCAGCAATAGCTAAGGCCTCCAGAATTGTCTTAGTTTGTAACAGGCTGTTTTGAATTGCTCATCTCTTTTCAAGTTAAAAGATGCTGTGCTGTTTTTTTGGAGGAAAGAATAAAACAAAAATGCTCCTGCAGGTTTGTATGTAAGGAAAGAAAGCATCTGTCATTTCATAAACTGGTGTAGTTGTGTGTTGGCCCAGCTGTGGTTGGTAAACAGCTGAATGCAAAAGGGCTTGTGGAAGGGGCTGTTTGCTGGGCTGGGATCTGAAGGCAGGCACTCTCTGGTTGTGGTTCACCTTGATGTGTCTGAGCTGTTAGCTTGGGCTTAGTGACTTTTGTTCTTTTGAGCACTTGTAAAGTGTTGCCGAGCTAAAGGCTTAGTGTCTCTCAGAAGAATCTTCTGTGTCCCAGTGTGGGGCTGCTGCTGCTCTTGAGTGTCTTCTGCATTTACCCACCACTGAGGAGTTGCCAGTTCCCTGACAAGCTCTTGGTCTTTCTGCCATGGTCACAGTGCTGTGGATGGCTTGGCTTCTGCTGTGTGAGGGAGGGTGGTCCAGCTGCTCTGGCTCCTTTGGTTAGGTGACTGCAGGGCAACCTCTCCTACTTCATCCTGGTGTTAGTGAATCTTCTAGCTACTTCATTAATTTAACAGAGATGCCAGGATAGCTCAGTGGCTAGAAAAAGTTGCTTTTGCAATATGTTTGTATCGTGGTTGGTTGTTGTGTTTGTGTGGTTTTTTTTTTTTTTAAACAAAACTCTCTCTTTAGTCCTCTGTATGTGACTGCTCAACCTGAGCTATCCCCCCTCCCTGAACACACTGTATCCTCCAGGTCCCCTTTGGGTTGTGCAGATGGAGCACGTAGGGGTGATCTGTTGCAACTGATGTGCATGCAAGGTGCTTCCCGTTATGCAAAAATGTGCCTCAAAATAGAGGAACTTGTGGCAGTGTCTGTTTTACGACAGCAGTCGACCGCGGGTACGGGGAGAGAAGTACTGAGGTTAGTGATGGTTTGGTTGTATGTATGAATTGCAGTGTAGCTTCTATCTTTAAAATACCAACAGTATGAAACTAAGCTGATAAATCAGTGTGGGTTTTTTGTGATATTAAAATACTGAAGAGGATTTTGCTACGCAGCAGAATAAACAAACTTCCTGTAGTATACGAAATTGAAGAGTAATAAGGTAAGATTAAAATGCCTGTGACAGGAAAGCGTGATATAAGCCCACCTACTTCCTTCCTAGTGTTTAATCTGGGGCAGGTTTTCCCAGTGCTGATGCCTGGTTTTGACAAACCTTAACCAGAGTGATAGTAGAAGTTGACACTTGCTTTTTTCTGTTGAGTTGTTGATAGTTTGGTGGTTGTTTTGAGCCATGGGCATAGATGGAGTAGATGGGCAGTGTGGGTGCTAAGGCAGGTAGGCACCTGCAGTCTAACTGGTGTGGCAGCAGAGAGCCTGCTGAGTCATATTCTGTCTGGCCAGGCTGCATGGGCAGCTTTCTTGGCTTGGGTTTAGGACTACTTGTACTGCTGGTAGCTTTAGGTTCGGCCTTTTAAATTCCCCCCACCCAGCTATTTTCACTTCCTGTATTGTGTATGTCTCTGCTTCACTGTTTGTTGTAAAGAGCCTTTATGAAGGTGTGCAAAGTAGCTGTCAATTTGTGCATAATTAAACAAAGAAAGTTCTGTGAGGTGTGGAGAATATCAGTTCATCTCTGAGTTGCATTTTAGAAGAGATTTTTTGGTTTTCATTTCCTCCCTTGGTAATTTGCACAGAAGTGAGTGCTTCAAAATGATGGAGATTTGTGGATGTGCTCTGTGAATGGCAGAGTTAGAGTATGTGTTTTTTTTTTACAAGATACCTACTAGACAAACAGGGGTGCCCATAGTGATAGTAGACTTCATGGTTTTCAAGAACAGCATCAACCCAGCCCTCAGTTGTGTTATGTTGCTGGGTCTAGCTGTGTTGGCCACAGTGATCCTATGTCTCTTCAGCTTGCTTTTGTGGGCCTGCCAAAATGTTTTCCATCCGGTTGTCCGAGACCAGGTTGAGACTATGGGTGAGGGCAGGTGTGCAAGACTGAGCCTGCCAGTGGGCTCTGGTGCTTTGAGTCTCTTCAACTTAAGATTGAGACCCACCAGCTCAGATCTTTACCTGAATTCTTGTGTTTAGCTTGACACAGACTTAACACAACTGAACTTTTTGGGGTTGTGTCTCATAATGAGGCACTTCCTATATAAATCACAGCAACACTGGGTTGTGGAGATACTTCTCCCTTTTGGAGTGCAAATTCTGGGATATATTTAAAGGGTTGTCTGTTTTGTTTGTTTTTAGTGCTGGTTAAAAGACCCCAACCAGCAGTTAAAAAGAAGGCTGTCTTTGTCAAGATCCTGACCTGACGTGATACGAGATTGTTCCTTCCTTCTGTCCCTTCCGCTTTCTGCAGGGTTTGCCGTGGACTTCATGATTTGCCTTTCTAAGGGAGTGCAACTCCTGTGCTGGCTTGTAGCATGACAAGCCTCTTTAAGCTTTGTTTAAGAAATTAAATACTCAGACCCTAAGCTCAGTTTGGAACCTTTGGGTGCATTTCTGTATATAGCTTGTGTGCCTGCAGCAGTCAGAGCTGTGGGAAGGTCAGGCAGATGATACTGGACACCAGGAGGTGCAGAACATAATATATTCTAAGTTCCATTTATCACATTACTGGCATAGAAGTGGCAGATGTGTGTAGCTCTGGAGTGAGATCTCCATGAAGATGATGATTCCTCGCAGTCTGAAAGGTGGGCTTTGGGTTGGGTGTAAGGTAACTTCTGTAAGTGGCTGCCATACACCTCCAGAGAATACTGGCCATGGTAATACTGCTGTTGGGACCATTCTTACCTCCTGTGCCAGTTAATCTTTCTGGAGTTCAGCTCTTAATCAGAGAGTGACTTCTGTTGGTGTTTTGCATCATAGCTTACGAGGAGGTCCAGGGTCTTTTCCCTCTGTGGTTGAGAGCTGAACTCGTATCTCCTCTTCATGACTAGCTTGTGATGTTTACAGCAAACTGGTGTATGGTATATGCAGTGAACTTTGTGATGAAGTGTTTGCTGCACCAAGTTAGTGTCTTTTCAGTGTACTTCATCTCTGTAGGTATCTGGTGAGGAAACCCTGACTGCTGGGATTATAGTAGCTGGTTGTCTCTCTTTGGTGCCCCTGATTTGGGAGACTTGTCAGTTTGAAAATGGTGTTAGCTTGTAGTGGTGGGAGAGGGCAAGTACCTTGAAACTGCAGGGCAAGGGTGCCTTGAGGTGGCTGTGGTTAATCTAGGAACAAACTATCGAATACAAACACTTTATTTAGAAAGGTGGGTTTTGTTGTTTGGTTTTTTTTTTTTTTTACAAGATATGAAAAAGCAGAATGGAGAGGTAAAAGTAGTTAACAGATGAGCATGAGTAAAGCCCTGTGAATACTGTTCCTTTCATTGTGGCCTCCCAAGTGCTTTGATCCCACAGGAGTTAGATTAATAACCTGTTTACTGTACAGTTACATTGGAGGGCAAAATTAATAGTCTTACTCTTCAGAAATGGTTCTGTTTTCTTGCAGTGTTTAGCAGGCTTTCAGACAGGATCTGGGAGCTGTAATGGGCTGCTTAAGCTTAGGCTCATGAGGTAATGGTGTGTACAGAGGAGCATCACGAAATGGTTCTTGGTCATCAGCTGGCAGTTGCTTGCAGCAGGGTGAGTGTAGCTGGTACCTGTGATGAAATGGCAGCAGCTTCAGCCTTGCCTGGAAGAGGAAGTTGTGGTGCTGACAGGAAACTAGTGCAGGATGTGTAGACAGATTTGACAGCTTGCTTTCTTTTGGCTAGGAGAATGTGCACATTTTTAACCTGAAAACAGACTTCAGTAGCTTAAAAATAAAAGGAATCTTAATGAATTCGAAGCCTTGTGGTTTCTGCTTTAATTTGCTTGTACAACAAGGGTGAAGGCAGGATTGTGCAGATCCTTACCTCCTGGTTTAGGGAGAGGCACTGATTGTGTACAGAGACCTACAAAATGTCATTTAATTCTTCACAGGCAGTATTTCATACAGCTACTAGAGTATATTGTGACTACTGTGCATTACAGGCAGCTTTTAAAACTGAAGAACTCCCATAGTAACACCACAGTTCACATGCTTGCCATTAAAATGAGAAAATTAGCCTTGCACAAGAGGGGTTGTGGCCATTGTGGTGGTGTGGCACATTTGGGACAGTGTTCGTTGCAACTTGTGCTTAGTAAATGGGAATCTGCCATAGGTACCTTCAGCATTTTGTCACCTGTCAGTGCCTTTTGGTATGTGCACAGGCCTGTGAAGAAGGAACATATTTCATATGTGCCTTTTTACTAAGAAAGGTTACCTGTCTACACAATAACCCAGTGGAGACTTCAGTTAACTGTTCATTGCAAAGCTTGCATCTGTTACCACTTCTTTTGGAGGGGATTAATCCTAAATGCTGATCATGCTGGTCTTTCATAAAAATGTAATTGAACTCAAAAGCAAAATTCTGTAAATGGGTCTATTCTGTCTGAAATCAGGACCATCTGATGAACTTGACAAAGTCTACAAGGCTTTGTAATCCACAGTTTCCAGGACACTGCAGGATGCACTTGAGTTCTGTGAAATCCTGCTGATGTGATCACATGCTGAACAGGTTAAAATTAAAAAAAATACTAGAAGTATCATCAGTTAACCTGTACTTTACTGAAGCACTGCAGTTTTGGGTTACAATACAGAGAGGTTAGAGAAAATAAATCAATTCAGTGTTGTTTGTGTTTTGTTTTTTAAAAGTCTTTAGATCTTTTTGAACAGAGCTGGTGTGTTATGTTGCTAGTCTTCATCAGCAGTCTTCTCTCTGGGCATGGTCAGATGGCATATAATTACATGGCTCAAAATCCACTCATTGCACTCAAACTGGGATGACAGTGTTTCCCAGTCTGTTTCAATTCCCTCAGATATTTAAAACTACTTGTAGTGTTTTCTGGTACTGCTGGATTTTGTATATGTAGAGTTGCCTTTATTAGGCTACTTTGGAGGGGGAACAAACTCCTTTGTTTATCCCTTTGTTGATGATGTACTTTGGAGATGAGTTATTCTCTAGTCATACCTCATACTGGACTAAGTTACCTTTAAACCATAAGTCAGTGATGTCTTTATCTTTAAAGCTTTTCCTGTGTAATAGTAGGTCCTGTGACAGTGCTTCTGAGATCCTTAAACATGAATTTGTCTTCCTCTGTGTTCTATGGACCTCTGAGAAGTGGAAAACAAAGTAGCTGGTCCAGCTAACCTAGAAAGTTTACAGATCCAATTACAATAATTTATTCAACATCTCCAATTTGTCACTGGTAAGAAAGACTTTGGAAGATGATGCATAAAACTTATTCTGAAATGGTGAAATAACATAGTATAAAGCTATGTATTCATTAAGAAAGTGAGGGGATCCCTTATCTAAAGATGTGCTTGAATGTATTTTGTGCCTTTGAAGAAGTAATCCTGAAGTGGGGGGGGAGGTGGCAATTAAACTGTGTGAGAAAAGGGGTAGTGGCTTGGGGCATACTGAACTGACGCATCAATTCACCATGAAAAACAGAGAACTTTGGTAATTTCTCCTATATAAAGAAAAAACCAGGTTTTGCTTTATGCTCTGGAGTGAGATCTCAGGTCATTTGCACTTGGTTTTGTTCCCAGTGCCAGAAGAGGATCGGATCACCTGGTGGGAAAAGGTGTGTAGCTTGAGTGTGTGTGTGATGCCTGTGCCTCACACTCACTGTAGTGTGGTACCTTTGAATTGGTGATGAGGAGCATATGAACCCCGTGAGTTTGAGGTGCAGGGTGAGAATAAGCAGTGCTGTATGAGAAGTTATCTTAATTTGAACTGCTGATGTTCTCTGTGGTACAAGAGTAACGGTGCAGGTAAAGTTGCTCGTTCTCTGCAGAAATCAGCACTGGCTGCTGCAGGAATAGTGCAAGGTGTGTGTGTGCAGCTTGTGCTTTGTCTTAGCTGGAGACTTTGACCTGAGCCCTTAGCAGAGTGTAGCAGCTTCTCTCCCAGAGTCAGTGTGGGGGCTCGGCTGTGTCTGAAGACAGGAAGACCCATAGCAAAGGGTTTGGAACAAGATGATCTCGAAGGTCCCTTCTGACCCAAACCATACTGTGATGCTGTGAAGACAAGGGAGGCTTGCAGTACAGCCACGTGAGCTGATGTGCTTTGTGATACCACAGTTTCATTTTGTTGCTTGCTTGATGCTCTCTGAAGTAAAAGGTTTTAAAGGGTAAAACTAAACACATCATTATGTTGTCCCTCTCTTTAAAACAAAGGTATATGTGAGCTTTTCTTGTACGAGTTCATCTGCAGCATTTTAAGATTTATAGGATTGGTATGTTGCAATGCTTAGGAGTGTTTTGAAGTCTGGATATTTATTCTACTGGTCTTGAATCAGATGTGTAACTTGCAAATTATGGGTAAACAAGGAAATGCAAATAATTGGTGTAAAAAGGTATAGGAGGAGGCAGAGCAGGAAGGGAGGAATACAGAGTGGAAGAGGAGGTCTCTGCCAAGGAGAGGGCAGGGTGGAAGGTGAGATTAGGTTCCTCAGCAAGGGTGGTTGCTCTTAACCTGGGCTGTTCTTTTGTGATAGCATGAAGGGTAAGGTAAGCAAAGGCAGCTGGAGCAGGGATTTCCTGAGTCTGGGTGGGTAGTGCAAGGAGTTCCACTTGAAATTAAAAAACATGAGAAGTGTCTGGGAAACAGTGTGGAGAGTTGTTTTGTATTAAACTTATTCTGAAAGGGATTCATCAAGGTTGTTTGTTACCTGTGCTGTGTAGTGGCATACCTGAATGGCAGTGCTCATGCAAATCCCAAAACAAAAGGCAGATGATGGTGCCTTATTGCATGGGTGAAGCTGGCAGGCTGGCAAGGCAGGCTGGTAATTTAGGCTGGTTTTAGTTGA
This sequence comes from Heliornis fulica, assembly GCA_013399135.1. Classification (NCBI taxonomy): domain Eukaryota; kingdom Metazoa; phylum Chordata; class Aves; order Gruiformes; family Heliornithidae; genus Heliornis; species Heliornis fulica. Next base: position 67,391 of record VXBZ01000878.1, read on the forward strand.
GTGCACTTAAGTTTGTTAGCTAGCCCTGATAATTGTTTTGATCTGTTTTCCTTTTAAAATAAATCTATTTAATGAGTGACTCATCCCTTTCCACCTTTCTTTTAAGCATAGAGCCTTTCTTAATTTGGAATTAAGGTGCTCTGCTCTGTTGATGGTTTTCTTCCTGGTGACTAATTTTAGAAAGGGACTTTTTCTCTGTGATCGGTGCTACCAGTGTGACAAGCAGAGCTGTGTGAGCACCTTGGCAGTTGAGGCAATATTGACTAATATTACTTAGATGTAAACAGTTTTTGAAATGGAAATGATTGCTTTGTCCTCTGATTAAACATGTGTTTGATACAGGGCCAAATTTCAGAGCTTCTTGTAGATTCAATGAAGGGCCTGTTGATACAGCTTCAGTGTGTAGGCTTGTGATGATCCTGTATGAAACTGAGGTCTGCTGCATAAATCAACACTAGGTTGGTGCCATACTTAAAAAATCAAAACAAGCACATGACTGGTGATAATGCCTGATGCCTATGCCAATCCTTCATTGTCTTGCTATATGTTGAAAGGTGATGTATACACAGCATGTTGTGAGTGTGTGGTGTACTAGATGCAGGCTGATGTCCTGCTCTGAGAAAGTCTTTGCCATTTCTTAAAACTGACTACAGATCTTTCTGTGGCATGTAGGGATGGTGGTGATCAGTATTTCCTTACAAGTTCTGGGTTTAGGAGCTGTTGAGTATGGAGGTAACTGGTTGTGTGTAAAACATGGAGTATCCCTGTAGCATCTGAAGAAAACTTGTGCTGCAAGGTTGGTTTTGAGTTGCTGGTGATTACCTTCTCGTGCAAGCATGATGATGGATATGCAGTATCTGATCAGAACACTCAAAAACCTGGGATTTCATTGTATTTCTTCCCATGGATTTCACATCTCTGAGCTGGAAGTGCCTGAATGCTTATTTCAGTAGGGATTGATTTAATTCTTTAATGCAGTCTCTCTGAAGTGAGAGTCATGGCTGTATCCTTGCTAGGCAAAAACTTTGCCACCATTCTCTGGCTGCATTGGATGTCTCTTCTTGTCCTCTTCCCATACTCTAGCAGGACTCAGTTTCCAACTCCTGCTGCTGTAAATAAAAGTACTTCCAATAATTTGGAAGTGCTGAAGGTCAGTGGGAGCTTTACCACTGGGCTTGCTGTTGTCAGGATTTCACATGTGTATGTGACTGGGCAAAGGCCTGGTATGTTTCTAGTTAAAGTAATGTGTTAATGAGGGGCAGATGTAACTGGCACTGGAAGTAGCTAAATGGTGTTTTGAGAAGGTATTAATGGCAAATATTTATTTAGTTCACCTGCTAAAGTCTGTTTTGGGGCAGCATTGAGATAGCATCATGGTTTTTTGTAATGTCTGGATACTGAAGTTATTCCCTGGGAACTGGGTGCCCTGCTGAGTTGCTTAGTGATGTCAGGCACTTCAAAGTGTGGATTGAGGTATGTGTTAAATAATAATGTTAAGGAAAAGATTGAAGAACTGTACTGAGGCTTTAAAACAAAAAAGCAGGGGGAAGAGAAATTAATGTTTACTTCTGTACCTGCTTATTTTTATTCCATAAACTAGTTTCAGAGCTCATACTGCAGTGTTTCCTGCTGAGCTTTCTTCACTGAAGTGCTCTCCAGAGGGAAGATCTTCTGGGAGATATACGTGTTACTTGGCAGCTATCAAGACCTAGGCTTGCACTTTCAGCTTTCATTGCATTTAAGGCTGGATGCTTCTATGCATTAAAAACAGTCTAGAAAACCCTAAAGTCCTTTTTTGATTGCCTCCAGGTAATTAAAAAAAAACTGCACTGTGTACTTGAGGGACTGAGTTCACCTGGTCCTCCTTACCCGTGTGGAAAAGCGGCCATGGCAAACATTTTAGGTGGTGTTTGGCAGTTGTAAGTAGTGGGAGGTGTATCTTGTGTTTATAAAAATGAGAAGCTTCTTATCCTTTGTGTTTGATGGGGAGGATGGATCTACCAACTCATCTAGGAGTGCCTCATTTTCAGATTCCATCTGTGCTTCTAGTGGTTTGGCCTCACGTCGAAGCTCATCAGTAGTACTGCTCTCTAGTGAGAATGAGAAACATCTAAATAACGTATGTTTGTTTTTTTTTCTTCTAGGTTCTTGTTGGAGCTGATATTCTAGTAGATATCAACTATGCAGACGATCAAGTGTGTAGTTGTGGGTGATGGTGCTGTTGGTAAAACATGTCTCTTAATTTCTTACACAACAAATAAATTTCCATCGGAATATGTACCAACGGTAAGTGAGAGAATGTCTCCAGTTGTTCTTTGGTCATGGTGGGGTAGGGCAGCATGAGTTCCCTTCCTCACTAACCTTTGTGGCGTGCATGCCTCAGTACTTGTTCTTGTAGCCTGCTCTCTTGTTGGAGACTGCTTCACTGTGGAAGAGTAATGTTTAGTGTGTTTGGTACACTGCTGCTGCCTGTCTTTGGCATTGCCTGGTAGTGCTGGGATGCCTTTGCCGTGTCTGGTTGGGTCTGTTGCTTGGTGGCCACTGGCTGGGTTCTGTGAACAAGGTTATTTGCAGTTGGTAGGACTGCAGAGTGGAAGGCAAGCAGCAGAAACACCCACTTGAACTTGCACGCTTAGTTCTGCCACATCTTAATTTTTAGGGAAAGTAGTATTTTATGTTAGAAGAACAGCATCACAGCAACGTGCTGATAGTGAGCTGGTTCAGTTTTTAGTGAGGCTGCTGCAAGAAACTTCGACACCTGGTTGCTCTTTTTGTTAGTTTTCTCTTACAGACCCGAAAAGGCCACCTTCTACATAAGTGCACAAGTTGAAGAGTTTATCTAGATCCCCCAAACAAATATGGGTCTGGAAATGCATTGTGAAGAAGTTGAATATCTGTTGGTGAGAGGGCCAGTGGTATTTTATCTTATTATAAAGAACAGAGAGCTCCTCTGAGATGCCAGGTATCTCTGTCTAATAGCTCCTTTAGAATAGCTACTTCTTAATAAAAATGGCCTCTTTGTGGAAAAGAAATTGCAGTGAAATTCATTGCGTCTTTTTGAGTGAGGTATTGGCATTGTGTGCTATCCAGAGATCTTCAACTTGCTAAAGTTGAGATTTGTTAAGAGTAGGACAGACTTACATAGAATTAAAATGCTCCCACCTATTTATTTATTTATTTATTTAACTTGTAAGCCTGGAACTAAAGGTGAAGGGACTCCCAAACCTGAGAGTATTCAGATTGGATGCAGTGGCCACTGTTAGGAGCCTGAGCTGATATCATGGAGGACCTCTCATTGCAGACTAGTACCAAAGTAGTATGGTAAAACAGTTTCAAACTGCTCTCAAGTTTTTGAGTCAAGTCAAATATACTGCTGTGCTGCTTGGGGGGCATCCACCTCCCGTGCTGAACCTGTGGAAGCGTGTTTGCCCTGTTGAAGCTGCTCTTCACAGTCAAGTCAAAATGAAAGGTGGTCACTGAGTTCAGGCAGTCAGTGTTTCTAGACTTTCTCATAATGAAACGATCCTTAATTATCCTGGGAAAAAGTTATAATCTTAAAATATGTGTTTTGAAAGCTTGCAAGTTAGTCTGCTGTCCTGCAGGTAATAGTACTGACTATAAATTCCTGTTAACAAGCAGCGTGGAAAAGATACTCAAAGAAACAAAGCTGCTTGCAGTAAAGTGTGCTTAAGATGAGCTAAGTCTTATACTGTCTTTCAAAACTGTTGCATGTTTCTGGGGTAGTATTTATCTGGGAACCTCGTAGCTTGAGGAACTCATTGTTCTGGGGATATCATGGGCCTATTTCTAATTCTGTGGGTGTCCTGAAGGCATGCTTCTTACTCCAGAAACTGGTAAGTAACCTCTGATATTCCAGCTAGCACTTGTAATAATAAAGGGGCAGAGAAATAGAACATGTAACACTGTTCCCAAAATGAAAAGAGTCGGAGTGTCCATAAGCTTTAATATCTCCAGAATGCTTGTGGCTGGGTAAGGACCCTAGGATAAAGTAGGTAGGACTGAAACTGCTTAAAAAAAATGTTTAAACAGGAAAAGAGTCTGGAGATAGATTTCTGATTTTTGGGGAACCTGGTAGATACTGGAGGTATCTACCCAAAACCAGTGCACCTACAAACACCAGGAATCGAGCTGCAGTGGCTACTGCTGAAGCCCCCTCAGAGGAAGGTGGCACTATTTTTTCTTGAGCCCAGTGGTACTGGGCATAAAGCAGTTGGCAGGAGGTCAGGGAGTTTTATCAAAGCAATAATGCTGGTGTCAAACTGAGTCCCTCTGTGTGAGCAGGCACTGCAGTGGCTGCTGTGAACTGCCTGTGCTGTTCTCCCTGTACACAAGCTGTGCTTGTGAGCAGTGTTGCTGGAACATCAGTGGTGAATGAACCAGTTCTGAGGGATTGGTTTCTTTCTCTTGGCTTTGTTTTGCAGCTCTGTCTCTTTTGAGGCTATTTCTCAGTGGGAGGTGGGTTTCATACTGGTACTGCACATGGTTTGCCACCTGTGTGATTTTCCACTGCCAATCTGAAGAAAAGTGGTGAGTGGTGTGTCTGTGGAAAGGCACTGGCAACGTTGGGGCAGGTGGGAGTTGTGTAGCATAAAAGCTTGTGCCACTTGCTGTAATGGGCTGTCTGGCACTGCCAGAAATTGAAAGTTCTGTTGGGCTAGTTGTTGCTCTGGTTCTTAGCCTGTTTGGCAGAGCTGAGGATGGAATTGCCTATGGATAATGCTGTGAGACTGTAGTTGCTGGGTTTCTCTGAAGGCTAGTCCTTAGATGCCAGGCCATGTCTATAGTGGCTGTACCTTGAGGAGGGAGAAATTCCATTTTGCAGATGGAGAGCTTAAAAAAATAGAGGGACAGTGCATGCTAATCCCCCTGAAAGAGCAGCTATGAGTATAATTGACTTGCTGTGCACTGGGTGAAAGTGAGGGGCTGTCTTTGGGGGATTAAGCTGCAAATAATTGTGACCTGTGAAAACAAATACTCTGACCTTCAGCACAGAGCATTCAGATTTCTTGTTCTGTGCCTAGCAGTAGGTGAGTGTTCAACCTGGCTTGTCCTTTTGGAGTCTTGTAGTAGTAGTGGTGTATTGAATATGCCCTGTGAGATGCTTTCTGCTGCCCAGCCTGAAGGTGTTATGTGTAGGTGCCCACTTGCTCGTTTGTTCAGTTAGGCAAACCCAGTGTGGTGTGTAAAGGGTTGGGCTGCAGTTAATGGATATAAGTGAAATCTCTTGCAGTAATTTAAAAGCTTGAATGCTAAGCCAAAATCATGTGAGAGGTGGCCTTCTGCTTCTAGCTGATGTTCCTGGGAACGTGCAGCCATAGCTGCTTTCTCAATCACTTAGTTGGGAAAGGCTGAAAAAGTAGTGTGGTGTCAAGTATTGCTTTAATGAGGAGAGTTGTGTGGAAGGGAGACAGATCTGAACCCGTGGACGTTAGCTTTGAAGTGCTGTCTTACTGGTTTTATCTCAGTTTTAGTGGGGATCTTTTTTTTCCAAGGACCTAAGCTCTTCCTAAAGGCCTGTTAGATGTGTGTGACTGCCATGTACCTCCCTCCTTTCTTCACGCAAAGCTTTGCGATGACTGCCGGGCTCACCTCAGCTTACTTCAGCTGTGGGAGCTGCTCAGCTGTGTCGAAGCCTGTGAAGCAGAGCTTCCCTGTGCTTACTTGGATGTCTTGGCTGTCCCTGAGTAACCTTGCAGCACAGTATGCAGGGACAGGTGTGGGGTTTTTGTACAAGAGGGAAGGATTTTCTGCCAAGGTACTTTCTGAAATAGTGTATTGTGGTTCTGAAGATAAAGTGGTTATTGAAATACTGACCTCAGGCAGTATCCTCTTTGAGTATGTGAGTGTTGACTAGAAGGCTTTGGGTAGGTCCCTGTGCTCAGTTGTCTTTGTAAACAAGTTACTGGTTAAAGCTTTTTTGGTAGTGTTAGCTTTTGACCTGTGTAGCAGGCCTGCCTGTGAAGACAAGACTGTTGTGCTAGATGCTGTACAGAGACAGTATAACTTGGTCTTCTGGAACTAGATTCTCCATTTAGATTGGAGGGAATTTGACACAGACTGATTTTGACAAACTAAATTGCTGCTTCCAAAGTTTGAGGCTAAATTCCCGTTGAAAAGATGGACTCTATTGAATTCCCTAGATGTTCAGAAGGATGAACCTCAGAAGACTTAGGACCTGAAGAGCAGGACTGAAGTTTGAGCTCTGTCTTTGTGAGGACAACTGTACTGTATCAGATCAAGTGTGAAGGATAAAATGTGGGAAATCTCTCTGCAGTTACTGGAAAGAGCTGTTGCAGGTGTTCAGCTCAGTAGCTTTTACTAGGCTGTATGCAGTGGTATACCTGGTATGCCTTTGCTCTAGATACCCCATGGAGACAGCCCTTGTATCCCTATTACAAATTAAATTATCCTGTTAGGCTTAATGTAAGCACTGTGTGCCTAATGACTTCTGTTAGCCTGTTCAGATGATGGGTTATTCACATTCTTTTAAATGTGTTTCTCTTTTCTTCCCAGGTTTTTGATAACTATGCTGTAACGGTGATGATTGGAGGAGAGCCTTACACCCTAGGCCTCTTTGATACTGCAGGTGAGAAATGAAGTAGTTTTGTTGAAGATTTAGTTGAGTTAATGTTGAATGTGAAGATATATACAATTTTATCTCTTTTTTTATGAAAGAAAAATCTTGTTTTCCTTTCCCAACCTTTAATTTTCTACATTGAGTTTATTTAAAAAAAATAAACTCAAAACAAAAACCTTCCACTTTTATTAGAACTGTTTTATTTTGTGATACCAGATCAGAGGTTTCATTTTGACTTCTAATCCAGGTGATACCTGAAAGAGAGAAGGATTTCTGTTTTAAAACAACATTAAAGGAGAAAGTTGTGCTGAAAAAAACCCAGCAGGTTGTATGTGGCTTTTAAGTGAATAGTCTGTGTTATGATAAAAAAATGCCCCATTTTCAGTCCATAACAATAGCAAAGTGGTGTAAGGCAGCATCTGGCATTGTAACCTGCCCTTTCACAGAGCTTACTTGAAAAGCTGTTAGCTGAAATTGTCTTGATAGAGCTTATCTGGGTGTTTCCAGTGGCAGTCTTATTTGATTAACAAAATGATATTAGGCTTTCAATTAAACACTATAGCTTCAACCAGCACTCTTTTCCCAAATGTGATTTGTGTGTTACTGTGAACTCCTTACTTCACAGATAAGGGGTTATGTAGAAAAGAAGCTCTTTCCTGACACACAGTGTGTGTGCTGCTGGAGGCACTGCACTCAGATGGGTCTGAACTGCAGCAGTCTGTTAACTGCATGGATTAAACCTGTGCTTGCTCCTCCTCTGCCTGTGCTCCTGCTGACATCCTCTGGGTTCAGCCCTCTGGAAGCCATTGCATATGTAGATATGAATATCCATGTACTGTGTAGCACTGTGAGAGCAGTAATCTGGCTAGTAACTCTGAAAACTTCCCAAGTGGCAGTAGTGTATGTAGGTGACTCTAGGCACATTTATATTTTTTATGCTCTTTTACATAAGAATATAAAAACTTCCCTTTGAGAGCTGAGCTTTTGAAGCATTAGGGTTTTTGTTCTTTAAAGGTCACCTGTTTTTGGCTAAACAGGAGCCAGCAAAAGTTTCAGATTTTATGATGGGTTAACTCCCTGTTACTAGCTGTCAAATTTAAAGAAGAGGGGGAGAGGGGAAGTCTTTGTTTTGAACTTATGCTATGAAGACAGAGCTTTTTGGAGTAGTCTTGTTAATAGCAGTAAGATACTCTGGTCAGTACTTAGCTCCTCTGTGCCTGGCCAAACATGATAGCTGTAGTAAGCTGTTTAGACCTCGGACTTCAAACTCTTGGTCCTCCTCCATTGAGAATGTCCCAGGTGTTGAGTCAGCTCCTTCGGTATCTTGGAGGTGTCTCTCCTGTATGATAGGCAAGAGAGCATCAGCTGACATTTAAGGCATTTTGAACAAGGGTTTCTGATTTGATAACCAGCAACTACAGCAGTTCCTTTAGTGACAGGTTTCCTTTCTAAAAACAGAATGCTACTGTGCTGGGCAGGAGGAATTTTAATAATGAGCTTGGCCAGAGTTGGGCTGTGGGTCAGTGCTGGTGGTTCTCTGCAGGGACTGCCGGCTCTTACAGACCCAAAGGGAAGAACCTGGCTTCTGAAGTATACTCAGCTGCATGAACATGCTCCCCTATAACAGCAGTATTCTCCTCTTGTTGCTTAGAAGATGCTTTATGAAATATTTTGAAGTTTAAGTTAGAATATTCTAGTGAACAAAACTGCTTTTTGTTTTTCTTTCAAAGTGCAGGGTAATGAAGTTTGATGGCATTTTTAGTGAATGGACTAGGTGCAGAAGACCTCATCTATAACCAGATCCACGTTCTACAACTTTTCATTATAATTGAGGAAATTTTTAAGCAGTCTGAGGGTGTTAAATCTAAAAATTTATTAGACCATACTCCTACCAGACTTCCCAGCTCTCCTGGGACTTGTAGTACCTTGTTACATAGCAACTGAATGAATTCTGTATTTGAAAACTAGGAGCTTCAGTGCTTGGGTTCAGGGCATTTGTGTTTGCTTAAAAGTTAGGATTCATCACAATAATGCTGTTGTGCTGGCATGTGTGCTCTAACTACCTGCAAAGGGCAGGATTTAATTGCCTGGGTCTAATACTGTGTTAATTTTCCCTCTTCAGGTCAGGAAGACTACGATAGATTACGACCCCTCAGCTATCCACAGACAGATGTATTTCTGGTGTGTTTTTCAGTGGTGTCTCCTTCTTCATTTGAAAATGTGAAAGAAAAGGTTGGTTGAATTCTGCCTTAAACAGAAAGCAGCTGCAGTGATTTCAGAAGCAGGTCAGGAATTAAGTGGTTAGTAACCAATACTGTGTCTTCTCTGCCATTAGTGGGTACCTGAAATCACTCACCACTGTCCAAAGACTCCTTTCCTGCTTGTTGGGACCCAGATTGATCTAAGAGATGATCCCTCAACAATTGAGAAACTTGCCAAGAACAAGCAGAAGCCCATTACTCCAGAGACGGCTGAAAAACTGGCTCGGGACCTGAAAGCTGTCAAATACGTGGAATGCTCTGCACTTACGCAGGTGAGGGTTGGTCTTTGACCACTTTAGCTCATATTTTATTTTTTTCCTACAGGAAAAACAGCTTAGTATCAATGTGAAAGGATATAAGGTCTGTTTCTGCTGTCAGTGCTGTAGCTTTCTCTTCATCATGTTCTAAGGCAAAAGGAGTTGGCAGCAGTACAAGAAGTCAGCCTGTGAAGATCAGGTGTAGTGTTAGAGGGGTTATGGAGGAGGAGAATGTGCTTGCTGTGTTTGCTTTTGTTATTGGAAAACAGCTAGTGAAAATGTAGATGATGTGCTATGGACAGTGAGTGGGTTAAGACATGGAGTGCAGCTCCCTACTGAAGAAAAAACCTCTTCAGAAGTGTCAGTTCTGGTACTTCTAAGACTTGTGAGAGCTTATTTCTCTTCCTGTGCAGTTGGTGGTGAGCTGTTTCCTGTGCTTGCCTTAAGATGGAAGTTCTATTGAAACAGAAAATAACAATGAGAAAGTTCTTAAGACATAAACGTGATGTTGTGTGAACAAACTTGTGAATGAGTCTAAAGCCAGCTAAAATAGCTGATTTGAGGCCAGGAAAGCTGATTATCCTTTCCACTTAAGTTAGGAATACAGGCGTGGGATGGATTGCTAGCTGGCCTGTTGCCTTCACTTTGGATGCCCTGGCACACTCCTGTGAACCTACTCATGCAGAATTTACTACAGTTCCTTAATGATTTACTTAATTGTGACCTGAAAAAATTGTCCCTGATGTTGGTTGACCCAGGGATACACAGTATCAAGTCCCTCACTCTATTCAGTTTTATTGTGCACTAATCTCTTAATATCTTGAGCACAGAGCTTTATAGATAACTTTTATGACATGAAATTCCTCTTATCTTGCAACTTTTGTCTGCATGCTGGCTCTTCCATTTGGGATCTTGAGACTCGTTTCTTTTTGTAACAAAGCTTTGCCTGAGTGTTTGCTGAGAAGGAAGAGGCTTTTGATGGAATTGTGCAGGATGCTGGCGCTGGAGGTGGTGTGGAGAGGCACACTGCAGTTCATCCTGGGAATCCTTGATAAAAAGGTGGTCTTGGCTGTGCTTCCTTACTGCTCACATGCAAGCTGAGGGTTATTTGTGCTTCTTAGATCTGTTCAGTTCTGAAATACCATTTTAGATGGTGTCTGGCATGCCCTGAATGCTGTTGCTAACTAGGCTGTAGAACCTGCTAGTTGGTTAACATTCCAGAACTTTTTGTCCTCTATCACTCACCAAGACAGTTTCCTCTGTAGCTTTAAATTTTTCTTGTTTAGTCTGCTGAGCTTGTATGGAAGCACTTAGAATTATCAGAGTAAGAGTTGATATGATTAGAAATTTCAGTGTTTTATCTATTCTTTTTATTTCCAGATAGATTAAACTGTATCTGTTGCAGAGAACAGCTTTATGCATTTGGAAGCTTGGCCTGACTTTCTTCCAGAGCACCAGTGCTTGTGTATCCATTGATGGTTTTAGGAATCAAGTAAGAGTAACCTGGGAGGAGGACTCAGAAGCCTTCTCACCTGGAAGACTGGGTGGTTTGCATCTCTTCTACTCTTGTTCCTTCATTTGTTGTTGACTCCTCTCCAAAAAACACCTTTTTCCCCAGTCTGTCAGTAACAGATGCCAAATAGAAACACAGCTTATCTGCAGAGGGTTGTTTGACGTTCCTGGCAGTAACCTAGCAAGCACAGTCAGATGGGTTTCCTAGCCAGGAGGGTTGTTTTCCTACCTGCAAAGCAATGTTGTAGGAGGTGGTTTCAACTGAGGGCAGACTCAGCTGGGTAGTTCAGTATCTCTTTGCCTTGACTTCTGTCTGCAGAGTTCACCTCAGCAGTCTAGGGTGGTGTTTCCTTCCCAGTTAACTTAGAAATAACTTTGACAGCACAGTAGCAGTAATCACAAAATGGAGTCAGAGCAGGGTGTTTTGTCTTTTTTCTTTCTTTCTCTCTCTCTCTTCCCCCCCTGCCCCTCCCTGGGAGGAAGAATTTGCTTATCTGTGTGGAAGAGTTGATATTCCAAAAGTATTAGGTGAGTAGTAAGAGGCTGAATTTCCAGAGTCTTGTTTGTGAAGACAGAGTATCTTCTCATCCCTGAGTTGGGGTGACTGCAGTACTGAGGAGTTGGTTCTGTGCTCCCTCTCCTCAGGTTCTGGAAGCCCTGTGTGTGATTAAGGCACTTTGGTGTCTGTCTTCAGCCTTTTCCTCCAAAACATACCTGGTACTGTTATAAAAAGTAGCTAACAAAGGGTAACTGAAACAGACTACAGCTAAAATTATTGTCACTTCTGCTGTATCTACAAGTTAAACAGTACCTAACACAAGGGTGAATGTTCCTTCCCCTCCAACTCCAGTGCTGGGCTGACAGTTCTGACAAATTGTATAAAGTGTCTTAAATGCTCCATCAGTGGAGCCTGACCTCAGCCTGTTCCTCCAGGCAGCACAGAAGTGTTGCCACTTCACCAGGTGTTGAGGCCTGTGTGTGTCCATGGTGCCCAGCACAGCTCCCTTCACATGGTTACTCTTGTGTCATCCAGGCTTTTAACCCCACTTCCATTTTCCCAAGGATTCTGTCCCTGCCTTGTTTTTGTCCACTTACCACTATTTCCTGTTACATCCTTTAAAACAAGCCCCAAGTTCTGTTTTCTCAAAAAACTTAATTTTTCCTGTGTAATGGGAGAACCAATGAGGAGTCTCTGAGTAGAACTAAGGAATCTGTTTCCCAGACTCTTGCCCTACCTGGGTTCTTAATCTAACAGTACATAATTGAGTTTATATGACAGCTTATTCTTGCAGAGAAAGGAAATCTAATTAATACTTGGATTTCACATAGGCATTATTTAATTTAAATTACTAGTTCTATAGTCAGTGTGGGTTGCAACTCTTTTTTAAGAAAAGAAGTTGCTGGGGAGCATGTACAGAGTGATTGTATGTGGTAATTTCCTTCTGTTCTTTCAAGTATAATCTTGCAAGTGACATGATGGACTTAAATGCTTCCAGGTGGAATTGCCTTAAAGATCTCACATGTATGTGCTTCAGTAAAAGCAAGATGAAAGAGCTTTCTAAAAGGCATATATCCAGTCTAACATGTGAGGGAGAAACCAGCTACACATGAATAATTTAAGAAGAAAAAAAATCTTAATTTTGCAAAGACTACAGTTGTTCACAGGGAGTAATTTAAGCTTTTCTGTTTCCTTAGCTGGAACAAACCAGTTCTCCTCAACTTGGGAAGGTTGAACTCATGACAGTAGATTTAGGCGAGTCCAGTTAGCATGAACGGAGCCAGGTTTCACTTCTGGTGGTGTGTGTCACTCGGCGGGGTCGTGTGGGAGTGGCTGTCGGGCTGGAGTGTTCCTGTGGCGCTTCCAGCAGACGCAGCGCATGCCTTGTGCTCTGGTTAATCCCTGCAGACTCCTCGCAGCCCTGACTTGTAGCTGGATCTCAGTTATTCCAATCCTAACACTGTCTGTCTTCCCGTGACTTGAGTAGTTATATTTGCTTTGGTAACTGAACTGAATAACTGAAATGTACCGTTTCCATGCTGGCTCTCGGTGTCAGAATAGCAGCACTGGTAAGGTATTGCGTTGCTGCTTAAAAGACTGACAGTGTCTGACAGTGACCATGGCTTACCAGAGAGGTCCTGCTTAATTCCTAGAGCCTGTTTTCCCAGCCATCTGGAGAAGTTCAGTTATTCAGGGGCTGAATTCACAAAGCAGAGGAGTTGTTGGGAGACTTTGCTGTGGACCAGCTGCTGCTGGGGAAGTTGGGAGTATTAAGTCCGTGCATGTGATGTGCTTGCTTATCCACAGAGGTGGATTAAAGGGTTCCCTGACCTTTTGGGTCCCTGTGGTGGGGCAAGCCCCTCTCACTTCCTTTATTTCCCCTGTAAACTCCCTAAATGTATCTTCAGCAGTTAAGTGGAAACAGCATTTCTAGTGCGGCCCCTCCTACCCCTGTGTTCTTGCCAGTTGCGGCTGTTTGTGTCTCTGCCCCTCTGGGTGTTCATTTTGTCTGACACGGTCTGTCGCATGTTCTGTTTCTCTGACATTGACTTCAGGGTCATCTAAATGAAACTTCCTCCACGGATCTACTTTGGTTTTTCACAAAGTAAATCTGTTTACTGCCTCTGTGAATTCAGCCTGGTCTATCCTGAATGCTCATTGTATCTGCTTGTTTTTCTCTAATCCTCTAACCTGGCTGCTGTTTTCTCTCCTCCCCTCTGTCTTGTAGAGAGGTCTGAAGAATGTGTTTGATGAGGCTATCCTAGCTGCCCTCGAGCCTCCGGAAACTCAGCCCAAAAGGAAGTGCTGTATATTCTAAACTTTCTCCTTCCCCTCTTGCTGCTGCTTCCTCTGTCCCACTACTGTAGAAACCTGGTTAAAAAAAAAAAAAAAGAATAAAACCACCTTGGTTGAAAGCTGTTGTGTCTGCTTACCATCTTAGAGCAACCTCTGTATTAGCTTTTGGACTGAACATGATACTTAAGATCTTTAGTAAAACATTGTGACTGTGGAACACGAACTGGACTCGCTTAACTCTCTGCTGCTTGGGTTGCCAGATGTGGGTAGCTTTATAATTCAGGCTGTTTGGGGGAAAGAATCTGGTTACATCATTATTTAAAGAAAGATCAAAAGAATAAGACCTGATGTTTGATCTTCCTGAATCCAACTGGAAGACGTGATGCGTGTTTTTTCAATTTCTACTTGTGACTCTTGTTAACTGTATTTGCATGAAAAAAAAGTACATGAAACGGTGATCTGCAAGTTACGCTGTAATGTGAAGGGTTTTCTGGTTCTCCTTTGTGCAGTGAGATGTTTTTCTGTTGCTATTGCTTTGGCTGTCTGTGCTGTAGTGGAGTATTTGTCAGTCCTTGGGGGGAAGGAAATATCAATGTACTTGCTACTGCTTTATGAACTGTTAAAATTCTTGCTTTCACTAACCTGTTAGACCTCTTCATTTCAATAGTAGATCCTTAAAGCCTGTTACTGTAAGATGTAAAGCTGCTTCTTACTCTCATGCTTCTGATTTTTATTGTTTTAAGGAGAAAACATCAATTGTAGTTTGTCTTTAAATTTTGAAATTAAAAATTGCAGTTGTTTGTATAAATGACTGATGAAGCTTTATTCTGATTTGCACTTCCTGGCTTCACTTTAACACCTAATGCAGTGTACATACTCGCTTCGTACTCCTCCCATCCTGACTTCTCTGGTACCATGGGCTTCGGGCTCTACCTGGCTGCTTCTAACCGTCGGGTGTTCGGGGCCGCGAGCTGCCCGGAGCGTGCGCCGGACCGATGTAGCCCTTGCATGCTTGCCTTGTCTCTTCTCCTGACACCCGGGGGGCTGCACTGCTGTACCTGGTGTGCTACAGATCAAGCCCTTCCATTTGAATGCAGCACTTCCTGCTTGGTCATTAGCATGTGAGGTGTGTTAGTAGCCAATTAATCATAAAAATTGCTTTAAGGAAACAACTTTGGTATGTGTGTTTTGCTTCTTGTGAAGTATCCTGGTTTGGTGTCAAAGGATTTGCGTTCCTGGTCTGGAAAATCTGTGCTAAGGAGCTGCTAACCACAGCGCCGCGGCTTGGATAGAGCCTAGCTGAGCAGAGGAGACTCTGGGACTTGTAGCTGGCAAACCTCGATTCGTCGCTAAGGGGGTTTGCCACTTGGCTTTCTGTGGTTTTGTTTATGTGAAAACTCAAAAATGAGACTGCCCCTTTCTTTCTTTACCCCTTTTCAGAAAGGCCTAAAGAATGTATTTGACGAAGCGATATTGGCTGCCCTGGAGCCTCCGGAGCCGAAGAAGACTCGCAGGTGTGTGCTGCTATGAACGTCCCTCCAGAGTCCCTCCGCAAAGCTGGTGTTTGATGTCATACTAAAAGCAATGTTTAAATCAAACTAAAGATACAAATTTTAAAATTTGTTTTCGCAATAATGACAAATGCCCTGCACTCCCATCTCCCCCCACACAATCCCTGTGTGAGATGAGAATGTTAGTGTCTATTCCCCGGTGCCCCCTTTACTCAGTTAAACTAGTTAATTTTGAGTAATTATGTATTACCAGAAAACACTGATCAGTACTAGTTTTTTATTTTGTTTACTGTTTCTAATTTTTTTTTTTTGGTTTAAAATCCAGGCATGCTTGTGATGACATGTTCTGTAACAGACTAATTCTAGGCTGTTTTACTGAAGCCTTGTCCCTTACGCTAGTCTGGCAAGACTTGGTTCTGGTTCCAGGAACTTCTAGGGCTGTTTTGCAGCCAGTCAGCAGCCTGGGTGTGAGCAGACTTTAGTACTGAAGACAAACACAGGAAAGTAAAATGTCCCAAGCTGGTGCTCCTCTAAGGAGGAGTGTAGAAAATGTATCTGCATCTCCTCTGAAGTTGCCTTGTATCTCTTCCCTTGGCTTTTCCACTGTGCAGGTCATAAATTTCTACCCCATCCTCTAAGTTATGAAGCCTTAGGAATAGGAGAATCCTTTTCTCTGGATGCACCATCAGACTTGAAACTAGCTTGCCAGTCTCTTCCTTAACCTTTGACATCATAAGCTTTTGTCACGTGATGATAAAATAACTGCACCTTTTTAAGCATGCCCAACTGATTCAGTTGGCTTTTAACAAACCCATCAGCCAATCCTTAATTATCAGAGAAACGCTTACAGTGACCAGCATATACACTGCTGTTGGAACACTCTGAATGGACCTGGTAAATGCTGAGTTTTGGAGCTGGCCCTGCTGGTGCATCTCTTACTGGATGGCTTGGCATCCTTCAGGGAGGGGTGGAACGCTAGACCTGTGTCAGTAGGAAGGAACTGCAGGGAAGGGGTTTCTAGTGTTTAGTGTGGCACCATATAGGGACCAGTTAAGGGAATCCCCTTCTGCAGTTTGCTCGTAAGTAACCTTGAATCTGTAAGGTGGGCTCCAGCCCACTGAGGTTTGGGTGCAGGGTCTTTACATAGGCTGACTGCAGTGTTGTAGGGATTTTACCAAAAATGTATTTTGGCTTGCAAACTCAAAGGTTTTTAAGACTTGGGGAATCTTCTCCATCTTCCAAAATTCCGATTTCTCGTAGAGTTGTTAGTGTTGAACCAATGCTTTTTTCATGTCTGAGTTCTTTGTATATGCATTCTTTTCAGATGTATTAAACAAAGTATCTTCACAAGCCTGCCTGAGGGTAGTTATTTCCCTTGCTTTTCTTTTGAGTGTGAAGGACTGGTAAATATGGCTTTAATCCCTTGTGAGTCCCACTCCCCTACTTTACAAGTTAGTTTGGGTCTTTCTTTAATGCTTAATCCTGTTGGTTCATGTCTTCCCTCATCTCTGCTGCTGGCCTCAGTTCTGTCAATATAGCTCTCATCTGTGATGTCTTTGCCATCAACTCCAACTCTGAAGAAAGGGCATGGTGGTCCTAATGAAAGGATGTTGTGTGTATTCACAAATATTAAAACTGGGGTTACTGGGTTCTTGTACCTTTTCTGTCAAGAAATGAGTATGTAAACTTCCCATTGTTGCCTGTTTGTGGGAGCATAGCAAAACCTTGAAGGGACAAATGACATCACACACCTATCACCCTCCCAAAACCACATAGGATTTATCAAACATTTTTGTTTTTACTCAGAAGAAATGGTGAGGTCTTGCACTGTAGATTCGCAATTTGTATTCGCTATTAAAACACATTCCAAAGAGCCTCATTAAAGGTCAGTTTTCTTAGAAGCTGACTTTTGCTGTAATCAAAGAGCTTAGTGTAAAACATGTAGTTTTTCACTTGTTGAAGTGATTAGTGCTGCTGTTAACTTTGCAGTTCAGTTTTTAATTGCTGTCCTCTGTGGGGAGGCTTGGCTGTAGGTCCATGGCTCCCAGTTGAGATTACTACTGGTACTTGTAATGCTCAGTGACAGTTGAGCATTGGTGGCTGTTCTGTGTGCTTACAGCAAACCAAAATGGGCTTCTGTACCTTCTAATAGCTAAATGTAATAAATATCCCTAAAGCCAGTAGTAAGACTGGGATTTGTCTGCATGATATGGGGCAGGAAACTGCCTCTGAAGTAGAGGTAGAACACATTAGGACTTGTACTTGAGGTGGCAGGGTTACCCTGTCAGGCTTTTTCTGTCTCAGATGCTTCCTTACATGGGGATTGCCTATAGCTGCCTGGTCCCTCTGCATACATTTTCTGGTAGTGATCTGTGCTAATCCTTCCATGTGGGCCTGTTTGGCTAAGCAAGATAATCTGTTCTGTTGAACTGATGCCACGAGGTTAAATTTGGCTCTGGAGGGAATCCTGAAGGCACTGGATGGTAGAAAAATGCATCCTTTTCAAGGAGCAGGGCTGCTTCCTTCCTTCCTTTGTGTTGCATGAACTGTGCAGAAGTCTTGTAGTGCCATGAATCTGCTAGGACATAGCTGTCCTGGTCCAGAGAGGGTGAGATGATATCCTGGAGTTCAAACAGCTTCTCTTGTGGGCTGACAACATGATTTTTTTTTTTTTTTTCTTGGGGCTCAGTAGTGAGGGGTCTCTCAAGCCAGGGTATATGAGCACAAGTCTCCCTTCCTGTGTGA